>JAACNH010001072.1:0-75000 GCA_019447015.1 Hymenochirus boettgeri | reverse complement strand
CTATTCACAGTCTTATTATAAAGGGGACACGGTCTCTGGTCTCTATTCACAGTCTTATTATAAAGGGGACACGGTCTCTGGTCTCTATTCACAGTCTTATTATAAAGGGGACACGGTCTCTGGTCCTATTCACGTCTTATTTAAAGGGGACACGGTCTCTGGTCTCTATTCACAGTCTTATTATAAAGGGGACACGTCTCTGGTCTCTATCACAGTCTTATTATAAAGGGACAACGGTCTCTGGTCTCCATTCACAGTCTTATTAATAAAGGGACACGGTCCTCTGGTCTCCATTCACAGTCCTTATTAAAAGGGGACACAGTCTCTGTCTCCATTCACAGTCTTATTATAAAGGGACACAGTCTCTGGTCTCCATTCACAGTCTTATATATAAGGGGACACAGTCTTGGTCTCCATTCACAGTCTTATTATAAGGGGACACAGTCTCTGGTCTCCATTCACGTCTTATTATAAAGGGGACACAGTCCTCTGGTCCCATTCACAGTCTTATTATAAAGGGGACACAGTCTCCTGGTCTCCATTCACAGTCTTATTATAAGGGGACACAGTCTCTGGTCTCCATTCACAGTCTATTATAAAGGGGACACGTCTCTGGTCTCCATTCACAGTCTTATTATAAAGGGACAGTCTCTGGCCCCCATTCACAGTCTATTATAAAGGGACACGGTCTCTGGTCTCCATTCACAGTCTTATTATAAGGGGACACAGTCTCTGGTCTCCATTCACAGTCTATTATAAAGGGGACACGGTCTCTGGTCTCCATTCCACAGTCTTATTATAAAGGGACACGGTCTCTGGTCTCCATTCACAGTCTTATTATAAAGGGGACACGGTCTCTGGTCTCCATTCACAGTCTTATTATAAAGGGGACACAGTCTCTGGTCTCCATTCACAGTCTTATTATAAAGGGGACACAGTCTCTGGTCTCCATTCCAAGTCTTATTATAAAGGGGACACAGTCTCTGGTCTCCATTCACAGTCTTATTATAAAGGGGACACAGTCTCTGGTCTCCATTCACAGTCTTATTATAAAGGGGACACGTTCTCTGGTCTATTCACAGTCTTATTATAAAGGGGACACGGTCTCTGGTCTATTCACAGTCTTATTATAAAGGGGACACGGTCTCTGGTCTCCATTCACAGTCTTATTATAAAGGGGACACGGTCTCTGGTCTCTATTCACAGTCTTATTATAAAGGGGACACGGTCTCTGGTCTCTATTCACAGTCTTTATTATAGGGGGACACGGTCTCTGGTCTCTATTCACAGTCTTATTAAAAGGGGACACGGTCTCTGGTCTCTATTCACAGTCTTATTAAAAAGGGACACGGTCTCTGGTCTCTATTCACAGTCTTATTATAAAGGGGACACTCTCTCTGGTCTCTATTCAGCCGTCTTATTATAAAGGGGACACGTTCTGGTCTCTATTCACAGTCTTTTATAAGGGACACGGTCTCTGGTCTCTATTCACAGTCTTATTATAAAGGGACACGGTCTCTGTGTCTCTATTCACAGTCTTATATAAGGGGACACGGTCTCTGGTCTCTATTCACAGTCTTATATAAAGGGGACACGGTCTCTGGTCTCTATTCACAGTCTTATTATAAAGGGGACACGGTCTCTGGTCCTCTACCACAGTCTTTATAAAGGGACACGGTCTCTGGTCTCTATTCACGTCTTATTATAAAGGGGCACGGTCTCTGGTCTCTATTCACATCTTATTATAAGGGGACACGGTCTCTGGTCTCTATTCACAGTCTTATTATAAAGGGGACACGGTCTCTGGTCTCTATTCACAGTCTATTATAAAGGGACCAGTCTCTGGTCTCTATTCACAGTCTTATTAAAGGGGACACGGTCCTCTGGTCTCTATTCACAGTCTATTATAAAGGGACACGGTCCCTGTCTCTATTCACAGTCTTATTATAAAGGGGACACGGTCTCTGGTCTCCATTCACAGTCTTATTATAAAGGGGACACGGTCTCTGGTCTCCATTCACAGTCTTATTATAAAGGGGACACGGTCTCTGGTCTCTATTCACAGTCTTATTATAAAGGGACACGGTCTCTGGTCTATTCACAGTCTTATTAAAGGGACACGGTCTCTGGTCTCTATTCACAGTCTATTATAAAGGGGACACGGTCTCTGGTCTCTATTCCAGTCTTATTTAAAGACAGTCTTGGTCTCTATTCACAGTCTTATTATAAAGGGGACACAGTCTCTGGTCTCTATTCACAGTCTTATTATAAAGGGGACACGGTCTCTGGTCTCTATTCACAGTCTTATTATAAAGGGGACATGGTCTCTGGTCTCACCTTTTCATTCCCCTGCGGAACTCGTACAGCTTCTGCCCTTCAGGGACGGTGAACACCCGGATAACAGTTCCCTGCAGGGAAGGGAAAACAGAGGGTTAAACCGGTGAGTTACTACAGGAAAAGGCCGAACTCACTGACCGATCGCTAATGGGTTTATTTTAGTCCAGCAGGTAGGGGGTTAACATGCATCTACAAACACAATAGAACTGCAATCAGTTATGTGGATATCGAACAAGGTGATAATATGGCAGACAATATGGAGAGTAACTTGGTACAAGTATCGTAGATAAATAATAATGATGTTTCCCCAATGAACGCTCCTGTTTAACTTGGTTCTTGAAGGACATCTAGTGGCCGGTAACGGTACTTCAATTTGACACATTTTTTAAACTATTTCATTCACCAAACTGTGAATAGGAAACTGGAACATGACAGAATGTATTTCCTATAGTATGTAACAAGGATTGGACATCGTCATGTGATCATGTGATGACGGCTAATCACGGATTATAAACCCACAGACACATGGGCTGATACCATATGACAGTAGGCATGTAGCCGCGATACTCACTTTCTCCGAGGCGCTGGCTAGTTTGGTTCCGGTGGCGTTGAAGGCAATAGCAGCGAGAGGACTGTCATGGGCTGGGATCGTGCACTCACATTTCTGTTTAACATAGGAAGGAAATAAATATCCAGAACATGGAGATTAAACCGACAACAACCAGAACCACCCAGAACCGGGTCACTTCCCACAATAAATGGACACGCGGGGGATGGAAAGCTTACCAAGCAATTGGCATCGTACAGGGAGATTTCTCCGGAGGTTGAGCTGCCAGGGTGGGCCAGGTACGAGTTGGAATGGTTAATAGACAGAGCGCACAGGCCTGAAAGGTGAAACACATGGAGAAAAGACAATAGGGGTAAGTGACAAACGGTTTAATTGGCCTTGATCCTCTCCATACCCCACCTAGCACCACTTACCATACGGGTTACATGGGGGGTGTATCTATCAACACTTACTGTACGGTTTACATGGGGGAGATGTCTAGCGCCACTTACCGTACGGGTTACGGGGGGGGGGTGTGTCTAGCGCCACTTACCGTACGGGTTACGGGGGGGGGGGTGTCTAGCGCCACTTACCGTACGGGTTTACGGGGGGGGGGGGTGTCTAGCGCACTTACCGATGGGTTACGGGGGGGTGTCTAGCACCATTTACCGTATGGGTTCCACATGGGGGGGTGTCTAGCGCCACTTACCGTACGGGTTACATGGGGGGGGTGTCTAGCGCCACTAACCGTACGGGTTACATGGGGGGGGGGGTATCTAGCGCCACTTACCGTATGGGTTACATGGGGGGGTGTCTAGCGCCACTTACTGTACGGGTTACATGGGGGGGGGTGTCTAGCGCCACTAACCGTACGGGTTACATGGGGGGGGGGGGGGTATCTAGCGCCACTTACCGTATGGGTTACATGGGGGGGTGTCTAGCGCCACTTACTGTATGGGTTACATGGGGGGGTGTCTAGCGCCACATACCGTACGGGTTACATGGGGGGGGTGTCTAGCGCCACTTACCGTATGGGTTACATGGGGGGTGTCTAGCGCCACTTACTGTACGGGTTACATGGGGGGGGTGTCTGCGCCACTAACCGTACGGGTTACATGGGGGGGGTGGGTATCTAGCGCCACTTACCGTATGGGTTACATGGGGGGGTGTCTAGCGCCACTTACTGTAGGTTTACATGGGGGGGTGTCTAGCGCCACTACCTACGGGTTACATGGGGGGGTGTCTAGCGCCACTTACCGTACGGGTTACGGGGGGGGTGTCTAGCGCCACTTACCGTACGGGTTACATGGGGTGGGTGTCTAGCGCCACTTACCGTACGGGTTACATGGGGTGGGTGTCTAGCGCCACTTACCGTACGGGTTACATGGGGGGTGTCTAGAGCCCTTACCGTCGGGTTAGGGGGGGTGTCTAGCGCCACTTACGCGTACGGGTTACGGGGGGGTGTCTAGCGCCACTTACCGTACGGGTTACGGGGGGGTGTCTAGCGCCACTTACCGTACGGGTTACGGGGGTGTCTAGCGCCACTTACCGTACGGTTTACGGGGGTGTCTACCCACTTCCGTACGGGTTACGGGGGGTGTCTAGCGCCACTTACCGTACGGGTTACGGGGGGTGTCTAGCGCCACTTACCGTACGGGTTACGGGGGGTGTCTAGCGCCACTTACCGTACGGGTTACGGGGGTGTCTAGCGCCCACTTACCGTACGGAGGGGTTACGGGGGGTGTCTACGCCACTTACCGTACGGGTTACGGGGGGTGTCTAGCGCCACTTACCGTACGGGTACGGGGGGTGTCTAGCGCCACTTACCGTACGGGTTCGGGGGGTGTCTAGCGCCACTTACCGTACGGGTTACGGGGGGTGTCTAGCTGCCACTTACCGTACGGGTTACGGGGGTGTCTTAGCGCCACTCATAACACCGTACGGGTTACGGGGGGTTATCTAGTGCCACTTACCGTATGGGTTACGGGGGGTGTCTAGCGCCACTTACCGTATGGGTTACGGGGGGTATCCAGCAAAGTCTTCAGGAGTTTCATGTCCTTTATGTTGTGAATGTAAACCGATTCCTCTAAACAGACAACCAACCGCTGGCGAGAAAAAAAAACAGAACTTTACCAGAATGTTACCGGTCTCTCTCGTCCTACCCACCGCACTAACATTTTCAACATCATCCAAACTAATTTAATCTATTGGTTAGAATTGTATTTGGCCTTCATCAGACTTAAAGGGGAAATGTGTCCAATGTCCATGGTTGAGTTTGGTGTATGGATTTAGCATCCATACCTTTATGGGGGTTGCCATACTCATTTACTTTTATTACCAACATGCAAAATAATTTCCAATCTGCCCCAAATACACGAGTATAGATTATTTCTCTGAACACAGGTACAAAGTAAGTTATGTTAGGGGCAGTAACAGTGCCACCTGGTGCCCGGGCAATACCTGACGGTTCAGCCTTATAGATAATATGTTCCCAGAGTAGTTGTAGTTGCAGATCTCGGTGCCTTTTTTGAAGTGCAGAACGTTCATCTGCCGTGGTTTGTCATGACTCACCACCACCACCAGACTGCTGGAGAAGAGTCTCTCCACGATGTAAACGTCAGACACATCGTCTGCAGGAACAAAGGCAGATGAATAATCTCAACCAGATCTGGACCGAAGAGCTCACCATTGGCCCAAATACAGATATTGCCTTTTAACACTCCCACTCTGCCTTACGTTAAAGGGGAACTGCGATCTCCATACAAATGTGTTCAATAGAACGACTCTCCTGTACCTTTAAAACAAGCGGAGGATGATGTCTGCTGTGCATCTTAAGTTACAGACATGTAAATTTACACCTCCTGGTCTGTAATGTCTCTCTGAGTCTGAGTGACAGATATCATGAGCTGTATTACAAGCCCCACCCTCCAAAAAACAATGTACGGCTACCTTTAGGGAGAGAGAAAGGATCCTTTCCAGGCTTGTGGCTAGCTTTAAAATCGATCAAGCAGTTTGGGAAAGGGATTATGCTGCAGCTATGATGCTTTGTTCCAGGAGTAGGATAAAAGTGGGCATGACCAAGCCAGCGGCAAGGGGGCTGAGCAAATGTGCTGTTGATGTTGCCGCTCACAGTGTAAGCAGGAAGCACCACCCATTATACTACTGTACGTTTGGACAGATTGTAAATAGAAGCATGATCCTGGATTGGTTCCTATTTAAAGGGGCATTACGTAGAGAACTATTAAAACCAGTAGAGATCGGGGTTAGAGGTCACTTCATTTAAAGTTGCAGTTCAGTTATAATTTGTATCTGCTGCCACGGTCAGTAAGTAGATATGAACAGGACAGGGGACAGTCATTACAGTGTTAACGTAATAATATTACTTACAGCTCTCGTGGACAAGGTCGAGTCGTTCGACGGACGTCAGAGAGTAAAGTTTGTACCCGGTTTTCATCCCAATGGCCAGAGACCTGCGGAGTTAATATACAAACATAACTGCTGTGGACAGAAAATCCCCTAACCATGCAGAACTCGGCTAGTCACGCGTGGACACAGACACACGCACAGGTTTAGTAATATATGGTTATTAAAGTGGTACCCAGCGTGACATCACCTCTCCCATTCACAAGAATGAAGTTTATTACTCGGAATCCTAACAACACGTCACACTCCACCCTGATCTCCCTGTAAATATGGATCCTGGGAAACGTAATGAATAATACAGTCCAAGGGTGTAGAGACGAAGCCAGGCACTCAGATTGCCATGTCGCAGGCACCGCTAGTGAGAAGACACGATTGTACACATTGCTGTGTCTAGGGGGTTCATTATAAAGTACCCCCTAGAGATATTGGCAATAACTGATCTCTCACCCATCAGAACCAGCAACACCTACTGTCACCTCCTACAATACAACAACCCTGCCACACACAGCCACTGTGCACAAACTGCCTTCTACCGCTTGGCACGTGCCAACCTTCCGTTCTAGATATAGGTCATAGATCCATTTCATCCCCAAACATGTTCAACGAGATCTATATCCTTATTACAAACAAGCGCTGCCAAGAATGAATTTTACAAACATGCTGCTACTTGACCATTAATCCAGAACAGATTGGGTGCCCAGTTAACCTTTTCCATCTCATCTTCCGTCTGGAAGGAACGGACAAGAAAAAGTTAGTTTGATTCTTTCCGATGGCCATTTGGAGCCAGGAATCCCCCACCCCCTTCACACTGGTTTCTTGTTTGCCTTCCTCTGGATTAACTGTGAGATGGGATTCCAGGGTAGGGTATAAAGCAGTGTTCTCCCCAGATTATTTTCTAGCCGGGTGGCATGAAAAAGTAGCCGGGTGGGGCAGGACAGGAAAACTTGTGACCGGCAAACAAACCACACAGGTTCGCCATGCCAAACTTTCGCAAACTTCAGCCGGATGGCATGAAAAAGTAACCAGGTGGGCCGTCCGGCTAAAAGATGCTAGGGAGAACAGTGTAAAGGGTGGACTAGATAGACGTACCGGAATATCTTTATTAAATTTTCAATACTATGTTATCATTAACCGTTATAACAGACATTATGGGTTAGGGTATAAAGGTTAGACTAATGGACGTATGTCTTTATACAACCTCCAATACTAGTTACTATGTAACTGTTATCCAGACATTATGGTAGGGTATAAAGGTTGGACTAGATAGACGTACCGGAATATCTTTATTAAATTTTCAATACTATGTTACAATGTAACCGTTATACAGACATTATGGGTAGGGTATAAAGGTTGGACTAGATGGACGTATGTCTTTATACAACCTCCAATACTATGTTACTATGTAACTGTTATACAGACATTATGGGTAGGGTATAAGGTTGGACTAGATGGACGTATGTCTTTATACAACCTCCAATCCTATGTTACTATGTAACTTGTTATACGACATTATGGGTAGGTATAAAGGTTGGACTGGATGGACGTATGTCTTTATACAACCTCCAATACTAATGTTACTATGTAACTGTTAGACAAGGCATTATGGGTAGGGTATAAAGGTTGGACTAGATGGACGTTGTCTTTATAACACCTCCAATACTATGTTACTATGTAACTGTTATACAGACATTATGGTAGGGTATAAGGTTGGACTAGATGATGTATGTCTTTATACAACCTCCAATACTATGTTACTATGTAACTGTTATACAGACATTATGGTAGTGTATAAAGGTTGGACTAGATGACGTATGTCTTTATAAAACCTCCAATACTATGTTACTATGTAACTGTTTATACAGACATTATGGGTAGGGTATAAAGGTTGGACTAGATGGACGTATGTCTTTATACAACCCTCCATCTATGTTACTATGTACTGTTAAACAGACATTATGGGGTAGGGTATAAAGGTTGGACTGGATGGACGTATGTCTTTATAAACCTCCAATACTATTTTCTATGTCTGTTATACAGACATTATGGGTAGGTTATAAAGGTTGGACTAGATGGACGTATGTCTTTATACCAACCTCCGATACTATGTTACTATGTAACTGTTATACAGACATTATGGGTAGGGTATAAAGGTTGGACTAGATGGACTTATGTCTTTATAAACCTCCAATACTGTGTTTACTAATGTTAACTTTATACAGACATTATGGGTAGGGTATAAAGGTTGGACTAGATGGACGTATGTCTTTATACACCTCCAATACTTGTTACTATGTAACTGTTATACAGACATTATGGGTAGGGGTATAAAGGTTGGACTAGATGGACGTATGTCTTTATACAACCCTCCAATACTATGTTACTATGTAACTGTTATACAGACATTTATGGGTGGGTATAAGGTTGGACTAGATGACTTATGTCTTTATACAACCTCCAATACTATGTTACTATGTACTGTTATACAGACATTATGGGTAGGGTATAAAGGTTGGACTAGATGGACGTATGTCCTTTTATCAACCTCCAATACTATTTTACTATGTAACTGTTTACAGCCATTATGGGTAGGGTATAAGGTTGGACTAATGGACGTATGTCTTTATACACCTCCAATATATGTTACTATGTAACTGTTATAACAGACATTATGGGTAGGGTATAAAGGTTGGACTAGATGGACGATATGTCTTTTATACAACCTCCAATACTATGTTTCCTATGTACTGTTATACAGACTTTATGGTAGGGTATAAAGGTTGGACTAGATGGACGTATTCTTTATACAACCTCCAATACTATGTTACTATGTAACTGTTATACAGACATTATGGTTAGGGTATAAAGGTTGGACTAGATGGACGTATGTCTTATAACAACCTCCAATACCATGTTACTATGTAACTGTTATACAGACTTATGGGTAGGGTAATAAGGTTGGACTAGATGGACGTATGTCTTTTACACCCTCCATACTATGTTACTATGTAACTGTTATACAGACTTATGGGTAGGGTATCAAGGTTGGACTAGATGGACGTATGTCTTTATACAACTCCAATACTATGTTACTATGTAACTGTTATACAGACATTATGGGTAGGGTATAAAGGTTGGACTAGATGGACGTATGCTTTATACAACCTCCAATACATGTTACTGTGTAACGTTATACAGACATATGGGTAGGGTATAAAGGTTGGACTAGATGGACGTATGTCTTATACAACCTCCACTACTATGTTACTGTGTAACGTTATACAACATTATGGGTAGGGTATAAGGTTGGACTAGATGGACGTATGTCTTTATACAACCTCCAATACTAGGTTACTATGTACTGTATACAGACATTTGGGTAGGGTATAAAGGTTGGACTAGATGGACGTATGTCTTTTACACCTCCAATACTATGTTACAGTGTAACTGTTATACAGACATTATGGGTAGGGTATAAAGGTTGGACTAGATGGACGTATGTCTTTATACAACCTCAATACTATGTTACTAGTGTAACTTTTATACAGACATTATGGGTAGGGTATAAAGGTTGGACTAGATGGCGTATGTCTTTTACAACCTCCAATACTATTTTACAGTGTAACTGTTATACACATTATGGTAGGGTATAAAGGTTGGACTAGTGGACGTATGTCTTTATACAACCTCCAATACTATGTTACTATGTAACTGTTATACAGACATTATGGGTTAAGGGTATAAAGGTTGGACTAGATGGACGTATGTCTTTATAACAATCCTCCAATACTATTTTACTATGTAACGGTTATACAGACATTATGGGTAGGGTATAAAGTTGGACTAGATGGACGTTAGTCTTTATACAACCTCCCAATACTATGTTACTATAACTGTTTACAGACATTATGGGTAGGGTATAAAGGTTGGACTAGATTGACGTATGTCTTTTACAACCTCCAATACTATGTTACTATGTAACTGTTTACAACATTATGGTAGGGTATAAAGGTTGGACTAGATGGACGTATGTCTTTATAACACCTCCATACCATGTTACTATGTAACTGTTATACAGACATTATGGGTAGGGTATAAAGGTTGGACTAATGGACGTAGGTCTTTATACCAACCTCCAATACTATTACTATGTAACTGTTATACAGACATTATGGGTAGGGTATAAAGGTTGGACTAGATGGACTATGTTCTTTATCACCTCCAATACTATGTTACTATGTAATGTTATACAGACTTATGGGTAGGGTATAAAGGTTGGACTAGATGGACGTATGTCCTTTATACAACCTCCAATACTATGTTACTATGTAACTGTTATACAGACATTATGGGTAGGGTTAAAGGTTGGACTAGATGGACGTATGTCTTTATACACCTCCATACTATGTTACTATGTAACTGTTAACAGACATTATGGGTAGGGTATAAAGGTTGACTAGATGGGGACGATGTCTTTATACAACTCAATACTATGTTACTATGTAACTGTTTATCAGGACATTATGGGTAGGGTATAAAGGTTGGACTAGATGGACGTATGTCTTTATACAACCTCCCATACTATGTTACTATGTAACTGTTATACAGACATTATGGTAGGTATAAAAGGTGGACTAGAGGACGTATGTCTTTATACAACCTCCATACTATGTTACTATGTACTGTTATACAGACATTATGGGTAGGGTATAAAGGTTGGACTAGATGACGTATGTCTTTATACAACCTCCAATACTATGTTACTATGTAACTGTTATACAGACATTATGGGTAGGGTATAAAGGTTGGACTAGATGGACGTATGTCTTTATACAACCTCCAATACTATGTTACTTGTAACTGTTATACAGACATTATGGGTAGGGTATAAAGGTTGGACTAGATGGACGTATGTCTTTATACACCTCCATACTATGTTACTATGTAACTGTTATACAGACATTATGGGTAGGGTATAAAGGTTGGACTAGATGGACGATTGTCTTATACAACCTCCAATACTATGTTACTATTAACTGTTATACAGACATTATGGGTAGGGTATAAAGGTTGGACTAGATGGACGTATGTCTTACAACCCTCCAATACTATGTTACTATGTAACTGTTATACAGACATTATGGTAGGGTATAAAGGTTGGACTAGATGGACGTATGTCTTTATATCAACCTCCAATACTATGTTACTATGATAACTGTTATACAGACATTATGGGTAGGGTATAAAGGTTGGACTAGATGGACGTATGTCTATACAACCTCCAATACTATGTTACTATGTAACTGTTACAGACATTATGGGTAGGGTATAAGGTTGGACTAGATGGACGATGTCTTTATACAACCTCCAATACTATGTTACTAGATAACTGTTATACAGACATTATGGGTAGGGTATAAGGTTGGACTAGATGGACGTATGTCTTTATACAACCTCCAATACTATGTTACTATGACTGTTATACAGACATTATGGGTAGGGTATAAAGGTTGGACTAGATGGACGTATGTCTTTATACACCTCCAATACTATGTACTATGTAACTGTTATACAGACATTATGGGTAGGGTATAAAGGTTGGACTAGATGGACGTATTCTTTATACACCTCCAATACTGTTACTATGTAACTGTTATACAGACATTATGGGTAGGGTATAAAGGTTGACTAGATGGACGTATGTCTTTATCAACCTCCAATACTATGTTAATGTAACCGTTATACAGACATTATGGGTAGGGTATAAAGGTTGGGACTGATGGACGTATGTCTTTATACACCTCCAATACTATGTTACTATGTAACTGTTATACAGACATTATGGGTAGGGTATAAAGGTTGGACTAGATGGACGTATGTCTTTATACAACCTCCAATACTATGTTACTATGTAACTGTTATACAGACATTATGGGTAGGGTATAAAGGTTGACTAGATGGACGTATAGTCTTTATACAACCTCCAATACTATTTTACTATGTAACTGTTATACAGACATTATGGGTAGGGTATAAAGGTTGGACTAGATGGACGTATGTCTTTATACAACCTCCAATACTATGTTACTATGTAACGTTATATAGACATTATGGGTAGGGTATAAAGGTTGGACTAGATGGACGTATGTCTTTATACAACCTCCAATACTATGTTACTATGTAACCGTTATACAGACATTAGGGTAGGGTATAAAGGTTGGACTAGATGGACGTATGTCTTTATACAACCTCCAATACTATGTTACTATGTAACGTTATACAGACATTATGGGTAGGGTATAAAGGTTGGACAGATGGACGTATGTCTTTATAACACCTCCAATACTGTGTTACATGTAACTGTTATACAGACATTATGGGTAGGGTATAAAGGTTGGACTAGATGGACGTATGTCTTTTATACAACCTCCATACTGATGTTACTTATAACTGTTATAACAACATTATGGGTAGGGTATAAAGGTTGGACTAGATGGACGTATGTCTTTATACAACCCCAATACTATGTACTATGTACTGTTATACAGACATTATGGGTAGGGTATAAAGGTTGGGACTAGATGGACGTATTGTCTTTATACACCTCCAATACTATGTTACTATGTAACGTTATACAGACATTAGGGTAGGGTATAAAGGTTGGACTAGATGGACGTATGTCTTTATACAACCTCCAATACTGTGTTCTATGTAACTGTTATACAGACATTATGGGTAGGGTATAAAGGTTGGACTAGATGGACGTATGTCTTTATACAACCTCCAATACTGTGTTACTATGTAACTGTTATACAGACATTATGGTTGGTATAAAGGTTGACTAGATGGACTATGTCTTTATACAACCTCCAATACTATGTTACATGTAACTGTTATACAGACATTATGGGTAGGGTATAAAAGTTGGACTAGATGGACGTATGTCTTTATACACCTCCAATACTATGTTACTATGTAACTGTTTACAACATTATGGGTAGGGTAAAAGGTGGACTAGATGGCGTATGTCTTTATACAACCTCCAATACTATGTTACTATGTAACGTTATACAGACATTATGGGTAGGGTATAAAGGTGGACTAGATGGACGTATGTCTTTATACAACCTCCAATACTATGTTACTATGTAACCGTTATACAGACATTATGGGTAGGGTATAAAGGTCGACTAGATGGACGTATGTCTTTATACAACCTCCAATACATGTTACTATGTAACCGTTATACAGACATTATGGGTAGGGTATAAAGGTTGGACTAGATGGACGTATGCTTTATACAACCTCCAATACTGTGTTACTATGTAACTGTTATACAGACATTATGGGTAGGGTATAAAGGTTGAACTAGATGGACGTATGTCTTTATACAACCTCCAATACTATGTTACTATGTAACTGTTTATACAGACATTATGGGTAGGGTATAAAGGTTGGACTAGATGGACGTATGTCTTATACAACCTCAATACTATGTTACTATGTAACTGTTATACAGACATTATGGGTAGGGTATAAGGTTGACTAGATGGACGTATGTCTTTATACAACCTCCAATACTGTGTTACTATGTAACGTTTACAGACATTATGGGTAGGGTTATAAAGGTGACTAGATGGACGTATGTCTTTATAACAACCTCCAATACTATGTTACTATGTAACGTATACAGACATTATGGTAGGGTATAAAGGTTGACTAGATGGACGTATGTCTTTATACAACCTCCAATACTATGTTACTATGTAACTGTTATACAGACATTAGGGTAGGGTATAAAGGTTGACTAGATGGACGTATGTCTTTATACAACTCCAATACTAGTTACTCATGTACTGTTATACAGACATTATGGGTAGGGTTAAAAGGTTGGACTAGATGGACGTATGTCTTTATACAACCTCCATACTATGTTACTATGTAACTGTTATACAGACATTATGGGTAGGGTAAAAGGTTGGACTAGATGGACGTATGTCTTTATAACAACCTCCAATACTATGTACTATGTAACCTGTTATACAGACATTATGGTAGGGTAAAAGGTTGACTAGATGGACTGTGTCTTTATACAACCTCCAATACTATGTTACTATGTAACTGTTATAACAGACATTATGGGTAGGGTATAAAGGTGGGACTAGATGGACGTATGTCTTTATACAACCTCCAATACTACTATGTAACTGTTATACAGACATTATGGGTAGGGTATAAAGGATGGACGTATGTCTTTATATAACCTCCAATACTGTTACTATGTAACCGTTATACAGACATTATGGGTAGGGTATAAAGGTTGGACTAGATGGACGTTATCTTTATACAACCTCCAATACTATGTTACTATGTAACTGTTAACAGACATTATGGGTAGGTATAAAGGTTGGACTAGATGGACGTATGTCTTTATACACCTCCAATACTATGTTACTATGTAACTGTTAATACAGACATTATGGTAGGGTATAAAGTTGGACTAGATGGACGTATGTCTTTATACAACCTCCAATACTATGTTACTATGTAACTCGTTATAAGACATTATGGGTAGGGTATAAAGGTTGGACTAGATGGACGTATGTCTTTATAACAACCTCCAATACTATGTATTCGTTATAACAGACATTATGGGTAGGGTATAAAGGTTGGACTAGATGGACGTATGTCTTATACAACTCCAATACTATGTTACTATGTAACGTTATACAGACATTATGGGTAGGGTTTAAGGGTTGGACTAGATGGACGTATGTCTTTATACAACCTCCAATACTATGTTACTATGTAACCGTTATACAGACATTATGGGTAGGGTATAAAGGTGGACTAGATGGACGTATGTCTTTATACAACCTCCAATACTATGTACTATGTAACCGTTATACAGACATTATGGTAGGGTATAAAGGTGACTAGATGGACGTATGTCTTTATACAACCTCCAATCACTATGTTACTATGTAACCGTTATACAGACATTATGGGTAGGGTATAAAGGTGGACTAGATGGACGTAGTCTTTATACAACCTCCAATACTATGTTACTATGTAACCGTTAACAGACATTATGGGTAGGGTATAAAGGTTGGACTAGAATGGACGTATGTCTTTATACAACCTCCAATACTATTACTATGTAACCGTTATACAGACATTATGGGTAGGGTATAAAGGTTGGACTAATGGACGTATGTTTTTTATACAACCTCCAATACTATTGTTACTATGTAACGTTATACAGACATTATGGGTAGGGTATAAAGGTTGGACTAGATGGACGTATGTCTTTTACAACCTCCAATCTATGTTATACTATGTAACCGTTATACAGACATTATGGGTAGGGTATAAAGGTTGACTAGATGGACGTTGTCTTTATACAACCTCCAATACTAGTTACTATGTAACGTTATACAGACATTATGGGTAGGGTATAAAGGTGGACTAGATGGACGTATGTCTTTATACAACCTCCAATACTATGTTACTATGTAACCGTTTATACAGACATTATGGGTAGGGTATAAAGGTTGGACTAATGGACGTATGTCTTTATACAACCTCCAATACTATGTTACTATGTAACCGTTTACAGACATTATGGGTAGGGATAAAGGTTGGACTAGATGGACGTATGTCTTTATACAACCTCCAATACTATGTTACTATGTAACCGTTATACAGACCTTTGGGGTAGGGTATATAGGTTGGACTGATGGACTTGTCTTATGCTAACCTCCAATAACTAGTTACGTGATGTAACCGTTATACAGACATTATGGGTAGGGTATAAAGGTTGGACTAGATGGACGTATGTCTTTATACAACCTCCAATACTATGTTACTATGTAACCGTTATACAGACATTATGGGTAGGGTATAAAGGTTGGACTAAATGGACGTATGTCTTTATACAACCTCCAATACTATGTTACTATGTAACTGTTATACAGACATTATGGGTAGGGTATAAAGGTTGGACTAGATGGACATATGTCTTTATATAACCTCCAATAATATGTTACGATGTAATACACATTATGGGAAACATACAAAAACATATATTGGCTCCAGTTTTCCTTTAATGGATTTGTACACTGGGAAATAGTTTTTTTTAAATTACCCATTACTGGAAACTATAATTCTCCTCAACTATCACTGTACCATCTGTACCCTATTTCTTTAGATATCCAGTCTGAAACATCTTACAACTGTCAATCAAGTGCCTTATTAACATAAACTCTACTGTTACATATAGTTTTGCTGTAGCTGGAATGGAAACAGTTAGTAAATGAACTGCATGGTGGGAAATTCCCTCTCCCAATGCTGCCAGCTTATGATCTCCACTAGGCCAAGAAATGTAAAATATATTTGAATTAAAACCAGACATTTTTGACCAGACTTGGAAAAACATTCCGTTTTAGCCAAATAAACAATAACCAGTGGATTTCAGTCTGACTCAGAAGGCAGGGCTAATTAACATGGGGAGCAATATACTGTCTGTCGCCAGAATCCAGGGATGTGGCTAACCGTGACAACACTAACATTGAACATTCCACAATAGTGAACACGCCTGGCGGCAATTCTGCTATGCCAGCAAAATTCTTTCCAAGGGGAACTAAAGCTAATTAAGATAATTCCGCTCAAACAAACAAAAATAAATTAAAACAGAAATACTGAGGTTTTTCTTTAATAGTGGTGACTTTTCCAGATCACATCCTACAAATGATGCTAGGGCGGAGTCCTGTTACCAAACTGAGAACCAAGAACGGTACCAGCATGCAATACGGGCGTTCTGCCCAAACAGAAGTTTCAACAGAAACAGCGAAAAAGATGGTACAGTCCAGACCAATGGCGAACGGGCACCAACATGCAAACGGTTAAAGGGAATTATTATTTTTACAGCTTGGAGACATTTACAATATTTGATTTTTTTCCTAACAAACCCAATTATGTTCTCTATTAAATATTAAAAGGGACTGGCTGCCAAAATTGAAGGGATAGTTCATTTGTATAAACATTCATCCCGTCAGAGATAATAATTCATTGACTTCGTTCGGTAAAGCCAAACGACCAGAGAATGTAGTCGGTGCATTGATGGAGGAGGACAGATTCTATAATAGAAATCAATGAAATAAAATCCAATTTTTAGTCAGTGGGTTGATCCTGTTTGTACGTGGAATTAAAATGGTATTTTTTAATGTAAATCTAAACATTCCCTTGAAATAAATGAATATTTCATATTTGAATATAAAATGAAAATAATGAAATAAAGTTAAGCGCAGTTCCCAACAATCTCACCCGACCTCACTATAAAACCGTTACCCAGAGCTGCCATCACCCCGGGTAAATGTATCGTACGCGATTCAATATCGTGTTTACACCTCCCGGTGAATTGGGAAACGGCGTTGCTATGTTAGCCATTATCTGGCATAAAAATTGTGCGCGAACACGATACTGAATTGGCTGTGCGGGGGTCATTTGAGAAATCCACGCAGCCTGCGAAAGATGAAGTTAAAGTTGCGCTAATGATGTTGAATTGATTAGTGACTTTGCCAGCAACTCGGAGTAAACAAGCCTGTTTTTGTTTAAAATCATCTGTTATTGGCCAGATCACGTTACTGACGGAATTAGGATGTTAAATGGTTAAAACGTTGTTTGTGTACATTAAATTTTACTTTGATTGGACAAAACCATAACCAATAGAAATGAATAACCAGTTTCTTTTAATTAGAATGCTCTGGTTGTCACTGGTCTAACCCAATATGACCAATCCTGGTGACACAATCTGCACTACACCCAGCACAGCCCAGGGCACCGCACACAGGATCCTGTACCAAATCGAACTGCTGATGTAAATGTAAATATTGAATAAGAAAATCTGTACAGGATTGGGAATTGGATGATGTCGCTGTGACATCAAATCACATTAACCAATTGTTTGCCCGGCTCCTGTGCTGCATTATCACAGGGATTTCTGGGGCTACAAACAGGGGCCCTAAACTTAATACAAGGAAACTGAAAATTCTCAGAACCTTCTATAACCCACAGTCTCCCTGTGAGTGATTTCCCTAGGTAATAAGGGGTTAATTACATGTCATTTTAAGACTACATTCAATTTAAACTAAAAGGCAAAGAATAAAGAAGGGGGTAGGTAGGTATTCGTGGGGTATATAGAATACAGGAGGGGGTAGGTAGGTATATGTGGGGTATATAGAATACAGGAGGGGGTAGGTAGGTATATGTAGGGTATATAGAATACAGGAGGGGGTAGGTAGGTATATGTGGGGTATACAGAATACAGGAGGGGGTAGGTATATAGGGGGTACATAGAATATAGGAGGGGGTAGGTAGGTATATGTGGGGTACATAGAATACAGGAGGGGGTAGGTAGGTATATATGGGGTATATAGAATACAGGAGGGGGTAGGTAGGTATACATGGGGTATATAGAGTACAGGAGGGGGTAGGTAGGTATACATGGGGTATATAGAGTACAGGAGGGGGTAGGTAGGTATATGTGGAGGTATACAGAATACAGGAGGGGGTAGGTAGGTATACATGGGGTATATAGAAAGCGGGTACCTGCTCTGGGTGCATCCCAGTTCACAGTCTATTGATGAAGGGGACACGGTCTCTGGTCTACCATTTCACAGTCTTGTATTCATACACTGGGTACATGGTGGGGACAGTCTCATAGTATGTTTGGCGTACCATGTATCACTAGTCTATTAAAGGGACACAGGCTCCGGTCTCCATTCCAGTCTTTACTCGTGAGGGACCCGAGGCGAGTCGGTCTCAATACAACAAAGTCTTTTATAAAGGGGAACAGTCTCTGGTCTCCATTCTCAGTCTTTATTATAGGGGCACCAGTCCTCTTGTCCCTTCACAGTCTTATTATAAAGGACACAAGTCTCTGGTCCCTGTCACAGTCTTATATAAAGGGGACCCATCTTGTCTCTATTCATACCGTCTTATTGATAAAGGGGACTGTCTCTGGTCTCCATTCACAGTCTTATTTAATGGGGAACCAGTCTCTGGTCTCGTCACATCCCTTATTATAAGGGGACACGTTCTCTGGTCTCTATTCACGTCTTATTAGAAAGGGGACACAGTCTCGGGTCTCCATTCCATCTTATTAAAAGGTGGACACAGTCTCTGGTCTCCATCACGAGTTCTTATTATAACAGGGACAGCGGTTCCTGGGTCTCCATTTCGACTAGTCTTATATAAAGGACACGGGTCTCTGTTCTCCATTCACAGTCTTATTATAAGGGACACAGCTCTGTCTCCATTCACAGTCTTTATAAAGGGACACATCTCGGTCCCTCCATTCACACGTCCTTATATAAAGGTGACCAGGCTCTGGTTCTCCCATTCACAGTCCCTATATAAAGGGGACCAGTCTCTGTTCTCCATTCACATCCTTATTATAAGGGGACACGTTGCTCTGGTCTATTCACGTCCTTATTATAAAGGGGACACGGTCTCCTGGTCCCTATTCACAGTCTTATATAAGGGACCCGTCCTCTGGTCTCCATTCACATCGTATTATAAAAGGGTACACGGTCTCTGGTCTCGATTCACAGTCTTATTATAAAGGGTACACGGTCTCTGGTCTCCTATTCCACAGTCTTATTATAAAGGGGACACGTCTCTGTTCTCTATCACAGTCTTACTTATAAGGGGACCCGGTCTCTGTCCTCTATTCACAGTCTTATTATAAAGGGACACGGTTCTGGTCTCTATTCACGTCTTATATAAAGGGGACCCAGTCCTCTGGTCTCTATTCACATCTTATTATAAGGGGACACGGTCTCTGGTCTCTATTCACGTCCTGATTAATAAAAGGGACCCGGTCTCTGGTCTCTATTCACATCCTTATTAATAAAGGGGACACGGTCTCTGGTCTCTATTACACAGTCCCTTATTATAAAGGGGACACGGTCTCTGTTCTCTGCATTCACAGTCTTATTATAAGGGGACACAGGTCCATCTGGTCTCTATTCACAGTCTTATTTATCAAGGGGCCCATCGTCTCTGGTCTTCTATTCACAGTCTTATATAAGGGGACACGGTCTCTGGTCTCTATTCACAGTCCTTATTATAAAGGGGACACGGTCTCTGTCTCTTTCACGTCTTATTGATAAGGGGAACCGGTCCTCTGTTCTCTCAGTCACAGTCTTAGTATAAAGGGGACACTGTCCTCTGGTCTATTCACAGTCTATTATAACGGGGACACCGTCTCTGTTTCTATACACCGTCTTATTATAAAGGGACACGGTCTCTGGTTCTATTCACGTCGTATTATAAAGGGGACACCGGTCTCTGTCTCTATTCACAGTCCTTATTATAAAGGGGACACGTCTCTGGTCCCTTCACCGTCGTATTATAAGGGGACACGGTCTCTGGTCTCCATTCACAGTCTTATTTAAGGGGACACGGTCTCTGGTCTCTCATTCCACAGTCTTATTATAAGGACACGGTCTCTGGTCTCTCTTCCAGTCTTATTATAAAGGGTGCACGGTCCGCTGTTCTCCTATTCACAGTCTTATGATAAAGTGGACCCGGTCCTCCTGGTCTCTATTCACAGGCTTATGATAAGGGGCCACGAGTCTCTGGTCTCATATTCACAGTCTTATTTAAAGGGGAGCACAGTCTCTGGTCTCGACTTCACATCTTATTATAAAGGGGACACGTCCTCTGGTCTCTATTCACAGTCTTATTATAAGGGGACATGGTCGCTGGTCTCACCTTTTCATTCCCCTTCGAAACTCTACTCTTCTTCTGCCCCGTCAGGGACGGTGAACACCCGGATAACGTTCCCTGCAGGGAAGGGAAACAGAGGGTAACGTGAGTTACACAAGGAAAAGGCGACCTCACTGACCGAGGTCGCTAATGGGTTTATTTTAGTCCAGCAGGTAGGGGGTTACATGCATCTACAAACACAATAGAACTGCAATCATTTCTGTGATATCGAAAACAAGGTGAGATTGTGCAGACATATGGATAGTAACTTGGTACAAGTACGTAGATAAATAAGAATTATGTTTTGTCCCCCAATGAACGCTCCCTGTTTAACTTGGTTCTGAAGGACATCTAGTGGCCTGGTAACGGTAACTTCAATTTGACACATTTTTTAATAACTTTTCATTCAATTCACCAAACTGTGAATGGAAACTGGAACTGACAGAATGTATTCCTATAGTATGTTTTAACAAGGTTGGACATCGTCATGGTGATCATGTGATGACGGCTAATCACGGATTATAAACCCACAGACAACTGGGCTATACCATATGACCGTAAGTCAGGTAGCCCCGCGATACTCACTTTCTCCTCCGAGGCGCTGGCTAGTTGGTTCCGGTGGCGTTGAAAGCAATAGTCAGCGAGAGGACTGTCATGGGGGCTGGGATCGTGCACTCCACATTTCCCACCCTGTTTAACATAGTAAGGAAATAAATATCCATACAATGGAGATTAAAAAAAAAACCGAGCCACAACACAGAACCACCCAGAACCGGGTCAACTTCCCCAATAACATGGACAACGCGGGGGAATAGGAAAAAGCTTACCACAATTGGCATCTTACAGGGAGATTTCTCCGGAGGTTTGAGCTGCCAGGGGGCCAGGGTACGAGTTGGAATGGGTTAATGAGACGAGCGGCCCATGCTGAAAGGTGAAACCATTGAGAAAAGACACTAGGGGTAAGTGACAAACGGTTTAAAATTGGCCTTGATCCTCTCCATAACCCCACCTAGCAACCACTTCCATACGGGTTACATGGGGGGTGTATCTATCACACGTACTGTACGGTTTAACATGGGGAGTGTCTAGCGCTACTTACCCCGTACGGGTTACGGGGGGGGGGTGTGGTCTAACGCCACTTACCGTACGGGTTACGGTGGGGGGTGTGTCGAGAGCGCCACTTTTACCCGTACGGGTTACGGGGGGGGGGTGTCTAGCGCCACTTACCTTACGGGTTTCCAGGGGGGGGGTGTCTAGCCCATTTACCGTATGGGGTGTAACATGGGGGGGGGTGTCTACGCCACTTACCGTAAGGGTTACATGTGGGGGGTTCTAGCGCCACTAACCGTACGGGTTACATGGGGGGTGGGTCTATCCCACTTACCGTATTGGGTTACATGGGGGGTGTCTAGCGCCACTTACTGTACCGACGGTTACAATGGGGGGGGAGTGTCTAGCGCCACTAAACCCGTACGGGTTACATGGGGGGGGGGGGTCTCTAGCGCCACTTACCGTATGGGTTACATGGGGGGTGTCCTAGCGCCACTTACTGTAATGGGTTACATGGGGGGGTGTCTAGCGCCACATACTGCGGGTTACATTGGGGGGGTGTCAGCGCCACTTACCGTATGGGTTACATGGGGGGGTGTCTAGCGCCTACTTACTGTACTCCGGGTTCATGGGGGGGGGTGTCTAGCGCCACTAACCGTACGGTTACATGGGGGGGGGGGTTATCTAGCGCCACTTACCGTATGGGTTACATGGGGAGGGGTGTCTAGCGCCACTTTAACTGTATTTTACACATGGGGGGGTAGTCTAGCTCCACATACCGTACGGTTACATGGTGGGGTGTCTAGCGCCACTTCCGTACGGGTGTACATGGGTTGGGTTCTAGCCAGCCACTACCGTACGGGTTACATGGGGTGGTGTCTAAGCGCCACTTCCGTCGTTACATGGGGTGGGTTTCTGCGCACGTACCGTACGGTTACCATGGGGGGGGGACATGGGGGGTGTCCTCAGCCACTTAACCGTACGGGTTCGGGGGGGTGTCTAGCGCCACTTACCGTACGGTTCGGGGGGGTGTCTCGAGCCACTTACCGTAAGGGTTACGGGGGGGGTCCCTAGCGCCACTAACCGTACGGGTTACAACGGGGGGGTGTCTACGCCATTTTAACCGTACGGGTTACGGGGGGTGTCATCGCCACTTCCGTAACGCGGGTTTACGGGGGGTGGTCCTAGCCCACTTACCGTACGGGTTACGGGGGGTGTCCCTAAGCAGCCACTTACCGTACGGGTTAGGGGGGTGGCTAGCGCCACTTACCGTACCGGGTTAACGGGGGGTGTCTAAGCGCCACTTCCCGTACGGGTTACGGGGGGTGTCTACGCACTTACCGTACGGGTTAGTTGGGTGTCTAGCGCACTACCGTACGGGTTTACGGGGGTGTCTAGCCGTCCACTTACCGTACGAGGTTACGGGGGGTGTCTAGCGCCACTTACCGTACGGGTTAACGGGGGGTGTCCTAGCGCCCTTACCGTACGGGTTACGGGGGTGTCCTAGCGCCACTTTAGCCGTAACGGGTTTACGGGTGTCGAGCGCCACTTACCGTACGGGTCACGGGGGTTTATCTAGCGCCAACTACCGTATGGGTTACTTGGGTGGTCTAGCGCCACTTACCGTCGGGTTTACGGGGGTTTATCTAGTGCCACTTACCGTATGGGGTTTACGGGGGGTTTCTCAGCGCCACTTACCGTATTGGTTTACGGGGTACCAGCAAAGTCTTCAGGAGTTTTCATGGTCCGTATGTTGTGAATGTAAACCGATTCCTCTAAAACAGACACCCACCGCTGGGCGAGAAAAAAAACAGAACTTTACCATAATGTTACCGGTACTCCTCTCGTCCTACCCCACCGCACTAACATTTTCCAACATCATCCAAACTAATTTAATCTATTGGTTATATTGTATTTGGGCCTTCATCAGAACTTAAAGGGGAAATGTTGTCCCAATGTCCATGGTTGAGTTGGTGTTGGATTTAGCATCCAACCTTTATGTGGGGTTGCCATACTCATTCTTTTATTAACAACATGCATAATTTCCAATCTGCCAAATACACGAGGTATGATTTATTTTCTCTGACCAGGTACAAAGTAAAGTTATGTTTAGGGGCTTAACAGTGCCACCTGTGCCCGTGGCCAACCTGCGTTCAGCCTTATACGATATATGTTCCCAGAGTAGTTGTAGTTGCAGATCTCGTGCACTTTTTTGAAGTGCAAACGTTCATCTGCGTGTTGTCATGACTCACCACCACACCCAGACTGCTGGGAAGAGTCTCTCCACGATTTCAAACACCGTCCCCCCCGAGGAAACATCGTCTGCAGGAACAAAGGCAGATAATAATCTCAACCAGATCGGGACCGAAGAGCTCACCATTGGCCCAAATACAGATATTGCCTTTTAAGACACTCCACTCTGCCTTATACGTTAAAGGGGAACTGCTGCGATCTCCATACAATTGTTCAATAGAACGAACTCTCCTGTACCTTTAAAACACGCGGGAGGAGGATCTGCTGTGCGCATCTTACGTTACAGACATGTAAATTTTACACCTCCTCCCTGGTCTGTAATGTCTCTCTGAGCTCCTGAGTGACAGATCTCATGAGCTGTATTACAAGCCCCACCCTCCAAAAAAAAAAACCATGTACGGCTAATCCTTTAGGTAGAAGAGAACGGATATCCTTTCCAGGCTTGTGGCTAACTTTAAAATCGATCAATCATTTTGGGAGGGATTATGCGCAGCTATGATGCTTTGTGTCCAGGAGTAGGATAAAAGTGGCAATTACCAAGCCAGCGGCAAAGGGTCTGAGCAAATTGGCTGGTTTGATGTTGCCCCGCTCACTATTGTAAGCAGGAAGCACCACCCATTATACTACTGTCGTTTGGACAGATTGTAAATAGAGCATACCTGGATTGGTTTCCTATTTAAAGGGGCATTACGTTAGAGAACTATTAAAACCAGTGAGATTGGGGTTAGAGGTCACTTCATATTAAAAGTTGCAGTTCATTTTTATAATTTGTATCTGCGGCCAACTGTCCGTAAGTAGATATGAACGGACAGGGGACAGTCCATATACAGTGTTAACGTAATAATATTACTTACAAGCTCTCGTGGACAAGGTCGAGTTCGTTCGACGGACGTCAGAAGTCAAAGTTTGTTCACCCGGTTTTCATCCCAATGGCCAGAGACCTCCGGAGTTTTATATACAAACAACTGCTGTTGACAGAAAATCCCCCTAACCATGCCAGACTCGTCTAGTCCTGCTTGGAGACAGCACCGACAGGTTTACGTAATATATGGTTAATTAAAGTGTACCCAGCAGTGAACATCACCTCCCCTTCACAAGAATGAAGTTTATTACTCGGATCCGACAACACTTCCACTCCACCCTGATCCCCTGTAAAATATGGATCCTGGAACTGTATGAATAATCACAGTCCAAGGTGTAGAGACGACGCCAGCACTCAGATTGCCATGTCGCAGGCAACCAAAGCTAGTGACGAGACCGATTGATACCATTGCTAAGTGCTAGGGGTTCATTGTAAATAACCCCTAGAGATATTGGCAATAACTGATCTCTCACCCCCATCAGAACCAGCACACCTACTGTCCCGCTCCTACAATACACAACCTGCCACACCAGCCACTGTGCACAACGCCTTCCTAAAAAAAACCGCTTGGCACGTGCCAACCTTTCCGTTCTATATAAGGTCATAGATCACATTTTCATCATCCCCAAACCTGGTTCAACTAGATCTATACCCTTATTACAAACAAGCGCTGCCAAGAATGCATTTTACAAACATGCGGCTACTTGACCATTAATCCAACAGATTGGGTGCCCATTAACCTTTTCCATCGCATCTCTTTCACGTCTGGAAGGAACGGACAAGACAAAAAGTTAGTTTGATTCTTTCCGATGGCCATTAGGGTGGAGCCAGAATCCCCCACCCCCTCACCTGGTTTCTTGTTTTTCCTTCCTCTTCTGATTAACTGTGGATGGATTCCGGGTAGGGTATAAAGCAGTGTTCTCCCCAGATTATTTCTACCGGTGGCATGAAAAAGTAGCCGTGTGGGGCAGACAGGAAACTTGTGACCGGCAAACAAACCACACAGGTTTTCGCCATGCCAAACTTGCGCAAACTTCAGCCTGAATGGCAATGAAAAAGTCACCAGGTGGGCCGTCCGGCTAAAGATGCTAGGGAGAACGGTGTAAAGGGTGGACTAATAGACGTACCTGAATATCTTTATTAAATTTTCAATTACTTGTTACTATGTACGTTATACCGCTTAGGGGGTCGGGTATAAAGGTTGACCTAGATGACGTATGTCTTTATACAACCTCCATACGCTGTTATTGATAACTGTTATCATAGACATTATGGGTAGGGTATAAGGTTGGACTAGTGGACGATGCTCGTTTCTAACCTCCAATACTATGTTCTATGTAACTGTTATACAGACATTATGGGTAGGGTATAAGTTTGGACTAGATGGACGTATGTCTTTATACAACCTCCATACTATGTTACTATGTAACTGTTAACAGAAACTTATGGGTAGGGTAAAAGGTTGGACTAGATGGACGTATGTCTTTATACAACCTCCAATACTATGTTACTATGTAACTGTAACAGACATTATGTGTAGGGTATAAAGGTCGGATAGATGGAACGTTCTTTATACAACCTCCCAATACTATGTTACTAGTAACTGTTTATACAGACATTATGGGTAGGGTATAAAGGTGGACTAGATGGACGTATGTCTTTATACAACCTCCAATACTATGTTACTATGTAACTCGTATACCATGACATCATGGGTAGGGTATAAGGTTGGTCTAGATGGACGTATGTCTTTATACAACCTCCATACTATGTTCTATGTAACCGTTATACAGACATTTGGGTAGGGTATAAAGGTTGGGACTAATTGGACGTATGTTCTTTATACAACCTCCAATACTATGTGTACTATGTAACGTGATACAGACATTTGGGTAGGGTATAAAGGTTTGGACTAGATGGACGTATTGCTTTATCACCTCCAATACTGGTTCTATTCTGTTATACCACAGACATTATGGGTAGGGTATAAAGGTTGGACTAGATGGACGTGGTCTTTATACAACCTCCAATACTATGTTACTATATGTAACTGTTATACAGACATTATGGGTAGGTAATAAAGTTGGACTAGATGGGCGTATGTCTTTATACCACCTCCATCCATGTTACATGTAACGTTATCACAACATTGTGGTAGGGTATAAAGGTTGGACTAGAGGGACGTATGTCTTTATTACATACCTCCAATCTATGTTACTAATGTAACTGTTATACAGAACTTGGTGGGAGTTTAAAGGTTGGACTAGATTGACGTAATGTCTTATACAACCTCCAATCTATGTTACTATTACCGTTATACAGACATTATGGGTAGGGTATAGGTTGAGACTAGATGGACGTATGTTCTTTATACAACCTCCAATACTATGTTACATGTAACTGTTATACAGACATTTGGGTAGGGTATAAAGGTTGGCCTAGATGGACGTATGTCTTTTTACAACTCCATACTATGTTACTATGTACTGTTATACGACATTATGGGTAGGGTATAAAGGTTGGACTAGAGGGACGTATGTCTTTATACAACCTCCAATACTATGTTACTATGTAACTGAGACAGACATTTGGGTAGGGTATAAAGGTTGGACTAGATGGACGTGTCTTTTACAACCTCATACTATGTTCTATGTAACGTTATACAGACATTATGGGTAGGTATAAAGGTTTGGACTAATGGACGTATTCTTTATACACCTCCATCTTTACTATGTACTGTTATACAGACATTGTATGATAGGGTATAAAGGTTGGACTAGATGGACGTTGTCTTTATACAACCTCCAATACTATGTTTACTATGTACCGTTATACAAGACTTTTGGTAGGGTATAAAGGTTGGACTAGATGGACGTTGTCTTTATACAACCTCCATATCTGTTACTATGTACCTGTTATACAGACATATGGTTAGGGTTAAAGGTTGGACTATATGGACGTATGTCTTTATACAACCTCCCATACTATGTTACTATGTAACGTTAATACACATTTATGGGTAGGTATAAAGGTTGGACTAGATGGACGTATGTCTTATACAACCTCCATACTATGTTACTATGTAACGTTTTACAGACATTATGGTAGGTTATAAAGGTTGGCCTAGATGGACGTTGTCTTTATACAACCTCCAAACTATGTTCTTGGTAACTGTTTACAGACATTATGGGTAGGGGTATAAAGGGTTGACTAGATGGACTATGTCTTTAATACAACCTCCAATACTATGTTCATACTATGTGACCGTTATACAGACATTATGGGTAGGGTATAAAGGTTGGATAGATGGACGTATGGTCTTTATACACACCTCCAATACTAGTTACTATGTAACTGGTTATACAGACATATGGGTAGGGTATAAAGTTGGACTAGATGGACGTATGTCTTATATACCACCCCAATTACTGTGTTACTATGTAACCGTTTACAGACATTATGGGTAGGGTATAAAGGTTGGACCAGATGGACGTATGTCTTTATACAACCTCCAATACTATGTTACTATTAACCGTTGTATACAGACATTATGGGTAGGGTTAAGGTTGGACTAGATGGACGTATGTCTTATACAACCTCCAATACTATGTTACTATGTAACTGTTATACAGACATTATGGGTAGGGTATAAAGGTTGGACTAGATGGACGTATTCTTTATACAACCTCCATACTAGTGTTACTATGTAACGTTATACAGACATTATGGGTAGGTATAAAGTCGTGACTAGAGGGACGTATGTCTTTAAACCACTCCATTCCTGTGTTACTAGGTACACTGTAACAGAACTTATGGGTAGGGTAATAAAGGTGAACTAGATGGACGTGTTCTTTATATCAACCTCCAATACTATGTACTATTGTCGTTACAGACATTATGGGTAGGGTTATAAAGGTTGGACTAGATGGGCGTTGTCTTTATACAACCTCCATAACTATGTTACTAATGTACTGTTATACAGACATTATGGGTGGGTATAAAGGTGGACTAGATGGACGTAGTCTTGTATACAACCTCCAACTACTATGTACTATGTAACCGTTATACACATTTGGGTAGGGTATAAAGGTGGCTAGATGGACGTATGTCTTTATACAACCTCCATACTATCTTTCATGTAACCGTTATACAGACATTATGGGTAGGGTATAAATGTTGGCTGATATGGACGTATGTCTTTATACAACCTCCAATACTATGTTACTATGTAACTCGTTATACAGACATGTATGGGTAGGGTATAAAGGTTGGACTAGATGGACGTATGTCTTTATACAACCTCCAATACTTGTTACATAGTAACTGTTTATACAGACATTATGTAGGGTATAAGGTTGACTAGATGGACGTTGTCTTTATACAACCTCCATACTTGTTACTAGTACTGTTTACAGACATTATGGGTAGGTAAAAGGTTGACTAGAATGGACGTTGTCTTTATACAACCTCCAATACTATGGTTACTATGTAACTGTTATACAGACCTTATGGGTAGGGTATAAAGGTTGGACAGATGGACGTATGTCTTTATACAACCTCCACCTATGTTACTATGTACTGTTAACAGACATTATGGGTAGGGTATAAAGGTCGGACTAGATGGCGTATGTCCTTTTATACAACCTCAACCCATACTGTTATCGATGTAATTGTTTAACAGACATTATGGTAGGGTATAAGGTTCAGACTAGATGAGACGTGATGTCTTTATACAACTCAATACTGATTTTACTAGTTAACGTATACTAGACATTATGGGGTAGGTATAAGGTTGACTAGATGGACGTATTCTTTATACAACCGTCCAATACGATGTACTGTAACTGTTACTACAGACATTATGGGTAGTGGTAAAAGGTTACTGTGGACGTTATGTCTTTATATAACCATCCAATACTATTTACCATTACTGTTATACAGACATTATGGGTAGGGTAGAAAGGTGGACAGATGGACGTATGTCTTTATACTACAAACCTCCATACTATGTTATATGTAACTGTTATACAGAATTATGGGAGGATAATAAAGGTTGGGACTAATGGAACGTATGTCTTTATACAACCCTCCAATATTACTAGTACGTAGTAATTATAAGAACATTAGGCGGTAGGGTAATAAAGTTGACTAAGATGGACCGTAGTGGTCTTTATTTACATCAACCTTCCATACGATGTTCTAGATGTAACACGTTATTACAACATTATGGGTTTAGGGTATAAGGGTTGGACTGATGGACCGTATGTCTGTTATACACTCCAATACTAATGTCTACCTGTTTATAGCAGACATTATGGATAGGGTATAAGGTGATAGGGACGATATGTCTTTATCACCTCCAATACATAATGTTACTATTGTAACGGTTATACTGACATTAGGGTTAGGGTAATAAAGGTTGGATAGATGGCGTATCTTTATAAACCTCCAATATATGTTACTATGTACCGTGTAACGACATTTGGTAGGGATAAAGGTTTGACTAGATGAGTATGTCTTTATACAACCTCCAATACTATGTGACTAGTTAACCTGTTCTACAGACTTAGGGTAGGGTATAAGGTTGTACTAGATGGACGAGTCGCTATACAACCTCCATACTAAATGTTACTATGTAAAGTTTATACAGACATTATGGGTCAGGTATACAGGTTGGACTAGATGGAACGTATGTCTTTATACAACCTCCATCCTAAGTTACTATGGTAACCGTTCTAACAGACTTATGTGTAGGGTATAAAGGTGTGACTAAATTGACGTATGTCTTTATCAACCTCCATATCTATGTACTAATGATAACGTTATACAGACATTATGGGTTAGGGTATAGGTTGGACTAGAATGGACGTATGTCCTTTAACAACCCCTCCATACTTGTTGTACGTGGTAACGTGTATCACACATTATGGTAGGGTAAAGGTTGGGACATAGATGGACTGTATGTCTTTACAACATCCACTATGTACTATTAAACTTGTAGTACAGACAATTATGGGTAGGGTATAAGGTTGGGAAGCTTGGACTTATGTCTTTGTACATCCCCAACACTATGTTTTATGTCCGTTAGACAGACATTATGGGTAGGTATAAGGTTGGCTAGATGGACGTATGTCTTTATACAACCCCATACTATGTTACTATGTAACCGTTATACAGACATTATGGTAGGGTATATAGGATTGGACTAGCTAGTATGTCTTATCACCTCCAATACTATGTTACTATGTAACCGTTATACAGACCATTATGGGTAGGGTATATAGGTTGGACTAGATGGACGTATGTCTTTATACAACCTCCAATACTATGTTACTATGTAACCGTTATACAGACATTATGGGTTAGGGTATATAGGTTGGACTAGATGACGTATGTTCTTTATACAACCTCCAATACTATGTTACTATGTACCGTTCATACAGACATTATGGGTAGGGTATAAAGGTGGACTAGATGGACGTATGTCTTTATACACCCTCCAATACTAGTTTTACTATGTAACGCGTTATACAGACATTATGGGTAGGGTATAAAGGTTGGACTAATGGACGTATGTCTTTATACAACCTCCAATACTATGTTACTATGTAACTGTTATACAGACATATGGTAGGGTTAAAAGGTTGGACTAGGTGGACATATGTCTTTATATATAACCTCCAATAATATGTTACGATGTAATACACATTATGGGAAATACAAAAACATATATTGGCTCCAGTTTTCCTTTAATGGATGTGTACACTGGGAAATAGTTTTTTTTAAATTACCCATTATGGAACACTTAATTTCCTCAACTATCCCTGTACCATTCTGTACCCTATTTCTTTAAGATACCAGTCTGAAACATCTTACAACTGTCAATCAAGTGCCTTATTACATAACTCTACTGTTACATATAGTTTTGCTTGTAGCTGGAATGGAAACAGTTAGTAAATGAATGCATGGTGGGAATTCCCTCTCCCAATGCTGCCAGCTTATGATCTCCACTAGGCCAAGAAATGTAAAAATATATTTGAATTAAAACCAGACATTTTTGACCAGACTTGGAAAAACATTCCTTTTTAGCGAAATAAACAATAACCAGTGGATTTCAGCTGACTCAAGAGGCAGGGCTAATTAACATGGGAGCAATTACTGTCTGTCGCCAGAATCCAGGAGATGTGGGCTAACCGTGACAACACTAACATGAACATTCCACAATAGTGAACACGCCTGGCGGCATTCGGCTATGCCAGCAAAATCTTTCAAGGGGAACTAAGCTAAAAAGAAATTTAGAATTCCGCTCAAACAAACAACAAATAAATTAAAACAGAATACTGAGGTTTTTCTTTATAAGTGGTGACTTTTCCAGATCACATCTACACAATGATGCTAGGGCGGAGTCCTGTTACCAAACTGAGAACCAGAACGGTACCAGCATGCAATACGGGCTTTCTGCCCAAACAGAATTTTCAACAGAAACAGCGAAAAAGATGGTACAGTCCAGACCAATGGCGAACGGGCACCAACATGCAAACGGGTGAAGGGAATTTTATTATTTTTACAGCTTGGAGACATTAAATATTTGATTTTTTTTCCAACAAACCCAATTATGTTCTCTATTAAATATTAAAAGGGACTGCTGCCAAAATTGAGGGATGTTCATTTGTATAAACTTCAATCCCGTCAGAGATAATATTCTTGATGGTTCGTCGGTAAAGCCAGAAACGACCAAGAATGTAGTCGGTGCATTGATGAGGAGGACATTCTATAATGAAATCAATGAAATAAAATCCATTTTTAGTCAGTGGGTTTGATCCTGTTTGTACGTGGAATTAAAATGGTATTTTTTAATGTAAATCTAAACATTCCCTTGAAATAAATGAAATTTCATATTTGAATATAAAATGAAAATAATGAAATAAAGTTAACGCAGTTCCCAACAATCTCACCCGACCTCACTATAAAACCGTTTACCCAGAGCTCCAGCACCCCGGTAACTGTATCGTACGCGATCAATTCGTGTTTCACCTCCCGGTGAAATTGGGACGGCGTTGCTATTTAGCCATTATCTGGCATAAAAATTGTGCGCGAACACGATACTGAATTGGCTGTGGCGGGGGTCATTTGAGAAATCCACCAGCCTGCGAAAGATGAAGTTAAGTTCCGCTAATGATGTTGAATTGATGTGACTTTGCCAGCAGCTCGGTGTAAACAAGCCTGTTTTTGTTTAAATCATCTGTTATTGGCCGAATCACGTTACTGACGGAATTAGGATGTTTAAATGGTTAAAACTTGTTGTTTGTGTACAATTAATTTTACTTTGATTGGACAAAACCATAACCAATAGAAATGAATAACCAGTTTTTTCTTTTAATTAGAATGCTCTGTTTGTCACTGGTCTAACCCAATATGACCAATCCTGGTGACACAATCTGCACTAAACCCAGCACAGCCCGGGCACCGCACACAGATCCTTACCAAATCAACTGCTGAGGTAAATGTAAATTTGAATAAGAAAACTGTACAGGATTGGGAATTGGATGATGTCGCTGTGACATCAAATCACATTAACCTTTGTTGCCCGGCTCCTGTGCTGCATTATCACGGGATTTCTGGGGCTACAACACAGGGGCCCTAAACTAATACAAGGAAACTGAAATTCTCAGAACCTCTAACCCACAGTCTCCCTGTGAGTGATTCCCTAGGTAATAGGGGTTAATTACATGTCTTTAACTACTCAATTTAAACTAAAGGCAAAGAATCAAGAAGGGGGTAGTTAGGTAACGTGGGGTTATAATACAGTGGGGTAGTAGTATATGTGGGTACATGAATACCAGGAGGGGGTAGGTGGGTATATGTGGGGTTTATAAATACAGGAGGGGGGGTAGGTTAGGTATATGTGTGGGTATATCAGAATACAGGAGGGGGGGTTAGGTATTGGGGGTACATAGATATAGGAGGGGTCGGTAGGTATATGTGGTGGTACCATAGAATACCAGGAGGGGGTCTAGGTAGGTAATATATGTGGTAATATACGAACACAGGAGGGGGGCTAGGTAGGTATATGTGGGGTTATAATAGATACAGGGGGGTAGTAGTGGCATATTTGAGGTTATAGAAATACGAAGGGGGTAGGTAGGCATCTGTGGGGTAAATATGAATACGAAGGGGGGTAGGTAGGCCCATGTGGAGGTATGACTCGAAGACAGGAGGGGGTAGTAGGTAGATATATGTGGGGTATATAGATACAGGAGGGGTAATGGTATATTGGGTATATAGAATACAGGAGTGGGAATGGTTATAGTGTGATGTAGGTAGGTATCTGTGGGGTATATGAATCACAGGAGGGGGTAGGTAGTATATGTGGGGTCATATAGAATACAGAGGGGGTGGGTAGGTTATAATGTGGGGTTAATATAGAATACGGGAAGGTAGTAGTATATGTGGTGTTTATTAGTCGACAGGCAGACTAACAGCTTAGGAGGGGGGGGGGGCCAAAAGAGCAAAAAGCCCTCCATTGAGCATAAAAATGGAGAAACAACCCTTCTTTAACAGAAGGTATCTTTGCAGTCCTCATGCTATATGATAGGCATTGCCCACAAATTCAAGAACAAGAAGTAATTTTCTACTCCCGGTTCCCCAGAGTAAGGGGCGGAGAATATGCAAAAATCCCTTTATGTCCCTTAGCTTATGCATGTGTCCAGAACCATACCATCGGTTTGGGCCTAGGCACTCCTTGTTGGCACGTGCCACCAATGTTGAGGTGGCACGCCCGTTCGTCCTCCTACCTGTAGGACTCTCAGCTATAGCACAAGCATTTGTATTGGAAGCGCACACTTGTCCTCAGTTTCAACTGTTTATTATACACCCACGAACCCATGTTTCTGGACACTGTGTCCAGAACCGCTGGCTTAATAACATGCATAAATGCTTAATTAAGAGCCAATCATCTGACCCAAGTCCTACACATGGGAGCCATGGTGGGGTAATAGAATACGAGGGTGTATGGTATATGTGGAGGTATATAGAATACAGAGGGGTAGTAGGGGTATGTGGAGGTATAATAGAATACAGGAGGGGGTAGGTATATGTGGGTACATAGAATAACGGGGGGGTATGGTAGGTATATGTGGAGGTACTAGATATCACAGGATAGGGTAGGTAGTATATGTGGAGGTGTACATAGAATACAGGAAGGGGTAGGTAGGTATACATGGGGTATATATATACAGGAGGGGGTAGTAGGTAACATGGGGTATATAGAGTAACAGGAGGGGTGGTAGTTATACCTGGGGTTATATAGAGTAACAGGAGGGGTAGGTGGTATATGTGGAGGTATAACCCAGAATACGGAGGGGGTAGGAGGTATACTGGGGTATATGAGTACAGGAGGGGTAGGGTAGTAATACGTGGGGTATCTATAGCTTCAGGGGGGGTAGGTAGGTATACGTGGGTAATATGAATACAGGAGGGTAGGTGGTATATGTGGAGGTATATGAATACAGGAGGGGTAGGTAGTGTTATGTGGAGGTATATTAGAAACAGGAGGGTGTAGGTAGATATACTTGGGGTAGATAGAATACAGGAGGGGTAGTTAGATATACGTGGGGTATTTAATACAGGAGGGGGTGGTAGATATACGTGGGGTAATTGAATACAGGAGGGGGTAGGTAGATGTGGGGTATATAGAATACAGGAGAGGTATGTAGGTATATGTGGGGGCAGGTAGGTAGTCCTTACGTGCATGTCCTTTGTAGGACAGACAGCAGATGTCCCAGGCCCCTCTCCGCCCCCTCCGGTCTCCATCTCTCCCGACTCTCCCGGCTCTGGGCCTCATCCGCCCGTAAACAAACACCACCTGACCGGACGTCACGGCCTCGCTCCTCCTGTTTGGTCCCTACTTTCCCGACCACGCCTTCCTGTGAGATGATTGGCTGTCAGGCGCCCCCGTGCTCCTCTTGTGACCAATCAACGCACCAGACAAACCATCGTTCCCTTTTACTTTCTACCAAGGGACTAAAAGCTGCTGATGCAACGCCCCGCCCCCTCCACCAACAGGGCTTCTTTTGATTGGTGGGAGGACCCACGAGGCGAGTTTCTGATTGGCTGCTCAAGTAATAACTGTCAGGTCTAGGAGAGAAAGTCAGGAGCCGCCATGTTGGTACAGGAAATAATCCAATTAGAATTGGTACCGACACTTACCCCTCCACAGACCGACTGGGGAGCCAATCAGTGATAGCAATGGGGGGACGGGATTTAAAGGGGAAGTTCAGTGGAAAATATCAAATCTTAGTTTACGTTATTTATACCTAATTATTCTATATTCTCTTCCATTTTGAAAAATCACTTGAATTTATACCCCTTGCTGTTCCCTTCTGTTGACATTAGTGAGCTGACATTTCAGGTTCTAACGGTCCTTCCTCTTCCCAGAATGCACCAGTTCTTGAAGTTCCTAACAGTAATTTCTACTGATTGGCTTGTTGGATGGGTCACACATGCTCAGATCTCTACTGAGCAACTGAATCACCCAGGGGGCTGGGTCAAGGGCAAAACCCTACGGTCTCTTTATGGGGTGCTGGGTCAAGGGCAAGCCCATAACGGTCTCTATAGGGCACCTGGGTCAAGGGCAAGACCATAACGGTCCTCTATTAGGGGCACTGGGTCAAGGGCAGACCATAACGGCTCTAATTAAGGGGCACTGGTCCAAGGGCAAACCAACGGTCCTCTATTAGGGGCGCTGGGTTCAAGGAGCAAGACCATAACTGTTCGTCTATTAGGGGCGCTGGGTCAAGGGAAGACCATAACGGTCTCTCGGGGCGCTGGGTCAAGGAAAGACCATACTTCTCTATTAGGGGCACTGGGTCAAGGGCAAGAACCAAGCGGTCCTCTATTTAGGGGCGCTGGTAAGGGGCAGACCATAACGTCTCTATTAGGTGGCGCTGGGTCAAGGGCAAGACCATAACGGTCTCTAATAAGGGCGCTGGGTCAAGGGTAAAGACCTAACGGTCTCTATTAGGGGGGGGCCAACTGGTCAGGCAAGACCAAACGGTCTCTATATAGGGCGCTTGGGTCAAGGACAAGACCATAACTGTCTCTATTAGGGGCACTGGTCAAGGGCAAGACCATAACGGTCTCTATTAGGGCTGGTCAAGGGCAAGACCATAACGGTCTCTATTAGGGGCCTGGGGTCAAGGGCAAGACCATAACGGTCTCTATTAGGGGCGCTGGGTCAAGGGCAAGACCATAACGGTCTCTATTAGGGGCACTTGGGTCAATGGCAAGACCATAATGGTCTCTATTAGGGGCGCCTGGGTCAGGGGCAAGACCATAGCGGTCTCTATTAGGGGCGCTGGGTCAAGGACAAGACCATAACTGTCTCTATTAGGGGCGCTGGTTCAAGGACAAGACCATAACGTCTCGTATTAGGGCACTGGTCAAGGGCAAAGACATAACGGACTCTATTAGGGGCGCGTGGTTCAATGGCAAGACCATAATGGTCTCTATGAGGGGCTGGGTCAAGGGCAAGACCATAAGGGTCTCTATAGGGGGCCTGGGTCAAGGGCAGACCATAACCGTCTCTATTAGGGGCGGCTGGGTCAGGGCAAGACCATAACGGTCTCTATTTATGGGCTGCTGGTCAAGGGCAAAGACTATAACGGTCTCTATTAGGGGCGCTGGTTCAAGGGCAACCATAACGGTCTCTATATGGCGCCTGGGTCAAGGGCAAGACCATGCGGTCTCATTAGGGGCGCTGGGTCATGGGCAAGACTCACGGTCTCTATTAGGATGCTGGGTCAAGGGCAAGACCATACGGTCTCTATTAGGGGCGCTGGGTCAAGGGCAAGACTAACGGTCTCTCTAGGGATGCTGGTTCAAGGGCAAGACTATAAACGGTCCCTCTATTAGGGGCGCTGGGTCAAGGGCAAACCATAACGGTTTTCTTATAGGGGCGCTGGTCAGGGCAGACCATAACGGTCTCTATTAGGGGCGCTGGTCAAGGCAGACCATAACGGTCTCTTTAGGGGCGCTGGGTCAAGGCAAGACTAAACGTCTCTATAGGGATGCTGGGTCAAGGGCAAGACTATAACCGTCTCTATTAGGGGTCGCTGGGTCAAGGGCAAACCATACAGTGTCTCTATTACGGGCCTGTGGTCAAGGGCAAGACCATAACGGTCTCTATTATAGGGGCTGCTGGGTCAAAACAAGACTAAACGTCTCTATTAGGGGCGATGGGTCAAGGACAAAACCAAACGGTCCTCTATAGGGGTTCTGGGTCAAGGGCAAAACCATTACGGTCTCTATATAGGGGTTCTGGTCAAGGCCCAAAACCATAACGGTCTCTTTTTATGGGGTTCTGGGTCAAGGGCAGAAACCTATAACATTTCTATAGGGGCGCTGCATCAAGGCAAGACCATAACGGTCTATATTAGGGGTGGCTGGGTTAAGGGCAAGACCATAACGTTCCTATTAGGGGCGCTTGTCAAGGGCAAGGACTAACGTCTCTTAGGGGTGCTGGTCAAGGGCAAGACTAAACGGTACTCTATTAGGGGTGCTGGGTCAAGGCAAGACCATAACGTCTCTATAGGGGCACGTGGGTCAGGGCAGACCATAACGGTCTATATTAGGGGCGCAGGTCAAGGGAAAGACCATAACGGGTCTCTATTAGGGGCACTGGGTCAAGGGCAAGACCATAACGGTCTCTATTAGGGGCGCTGGTTTCAAGGGCAAGACCATAACGGTCTCTATTAGGTGGCGCGGTCAAGGGCAACCATAACGGTCTCTATTAGGGGCGCTGGGGGTCAGGTAAGACCATAACTGTTCTCTATTAGGGGCACTGGTCAGGCAAGCCATAACGGTCTCTATTAGGGGCTCTGGTCAAGGACAAGACCAAACTGTCTCTATTAGGGGCACTGGGTCAAGGCAGACCATAACGGTCCTCTATTAGGGCTGGGCTGGTCAAGGCAAGACATAACGGTCTCTATTAGGGGCGCTGGGTCAAGGCACGATCCATAACGGTCTCTATATGGGCGCTGGGTCAAGGGCAAGACATAACGTTCTCTTTAGGGGCTTGGGTCAAGGGCAGACCATAAATGGCTCCTATTAGGGCCTGGGTCAAGGGCAAACCTAAAGGATCTCTATTAGGGGTGCGGTCAAGGACAAGACCATAACTGGTCTCATTAGGGGGCGGCTGGTTCAGGACAAAGACCATAACTGTCTCTATTAGGGGCACTGGGTCAAGGGCAAGACAGACGGACTCTATTAGGGGCGCTGGGTCAATGGGCAAGACCATAATGTCTCTATTAGGGCGCTGTTCAAGGGCAAGACCATAGGGTTCTCTATGAGGGCCGTGGTTCAAGTGGCAAGACCATAAACGGTCTCTATTAGGGGCGTCTGGGTCAGGGCAAGACCATAACGGTCTCTATTAGGGATGCCTGGTCAAGGGCAAGACGTATAACGGTCTCTATTAGGGCGCTGGGTCAGGGCCAGATCACTAACGGTCTCTATTAGGGCGCTGGGTCAAGGGGCAAGAACCATAACGGTCCTATTAGGGGCGCTGGGGGTCAAGGGCAAAACTAACGGTCTCTATAGGGATGCTGGGTTTCAAGGGCAAGCAATAACGGTCTCTATTGGGGCGCTGGGTCAAGCAATACTACGGTCTCTATAGGGGCTGGTCAAAAGGGCAAACATAACGGTCTCTATTAGGGCGCGGGGTCAGGGGCAAGACCATACGGTCTCTATTAGGGGCGCTGGGTCAAGGCAAACCTAACTGTCTATTATAGGGCCGCTGGGTCAAGGGCAAACCATAACGGTCTCCTATTATCGGGCGCTGGGTCAAGGGCAACGACATAACGGTCTCTATTAGGGATTAGCTGGGTCAAGGGCAAGACTAATAACCGTCCTATTAGGGCGCTGGGTCAAGGGCAAGAACCATAACGGTCTCTATTACGGGCGCTGGTCAGGGCGCAAAGACCATAGGTCTCTATTAGGGGCGCTGGGTCAAGAAAAGACAGAACGGTCCTCTATTAGGAGGCGATGGTCAAGGACAAAACCATAAGGTCTCTATTAGGGGTTCTTGTCAAGGCAACCCATCGGTCTCTATTAGGGGTTCTGGGTCAAGGGACCAAACCATAAACGTCTCTTTTAGGGGTTCTGGGTCAAGGGCAAAACCATAACGTTCTCTATAATAAGGGGGCGCTGCATCCAAAAGGCAAGACCATAACGGTCTAATTAGGGGTTACTGGGTTAAGGCAAGACCATAACGGTCTTCTATTGGGGCGCTGGTTCCAAGGGCAAACTAACGGTCTTATTAGGGGTGCTGGGTCAAGGGCAAACTATAAGGTCTCTATTAGGGGTGCTGGGTCAAGGCAAAGACCATAACGTCTCTATAGGGGGCGCTGGGTCAAGGTGCAAACCATAACGGTCTCTATTAGGGGCTCAGGGTCCCAGGGAAAGACCATAACAGTCTCTATTAGGGGCGCTGTGTCAAGGGCAAGACCATAACAGTCTATATTAGGGGCGCAGGGTCAAGGGAAAGACCATAACTGTCTCTATTAGGGGTGCTGGTTCAAGGGCAAATGACTTAACGGTCTCTATTAGGGGTGCTGGGTCAAGGGCAAGACTATAACGGTCTCTATTAGGGGTGCTTGGTCAAGGGCATCTATTTAAGGCCATCTATTTAAGGCCCCGGAAGACAAGCCCCCTCAGAACCTTAACCCCTAGTGTATCCCACCACAAAAATATATAGGGGACACGTCCCCTATATATTCATCCAGGTCACGGTATATCTCTAATATTCATCCACCCAGGTCACGGTATATCTGTAATATTTTTCACCAGGTCACGGTATATCTGTAATTCATCCATCCAGTCACGGTAGATCGTAATATTCATTATCAGGTCAACGTATAATCTGTAATATTCATCCATCCAGGTCACTATATCTGTAATATTCTCATCCAGGTCATCTATATCTGTATATTTCATCCATCCAGGTCACGGTATATCTGTAATAGTCATCATCCGGTCCGTATAATCTGTAATATTCATTCATCCAGGTCACGGTATATCCGTAATTTCATCCATTCCCTGTCACGGTGATACTGTATTTTCATCCATCCAGGTCCGGTATATCTGTAATATTCATTCATCCAGGTCACGGTAATTCTGTAATATTCACCATCCAGGTCACGGTATATCTGTAATATACATCCATCCAGGTCACGGTATATCTGTAATTTTCATCCATCCAGGTCACTGGTATATCTGTAATATTTATCCTCCAGGTCACGGTATATCTGTAATATCATCCATCCAGGTCACGGTAATCTGTACTATTCATTCTCCAGGTCACTGTATATCTGTATATATCATCCATCCAGGTCACGGTATATCTGTATATTCTTCCTCCAGGTAATGGTATATCTGTAATATTCATCCTCAGGTCACTGTAAATATCTGTAATATTCATCCATCCGAGTCCTCGGTTATCTGTAATATTCATCCATCCGGTCACGGTATATCTGAATATTCATCCATCCAGTTCACGTTATATCTGTAATATTCATCCATCCAGTGGTCACGGTATATCTTTAATAATTCATTCATCCAGGTCTGAACGGTATATCTGTACTATTCATCCATCCAGGTCCGGTATATCTGTAATATTCATCCTCCAGGTCACGGTATATCTGTAATATTCATCCATCCAGGTCACGGTATATCTGTATCTATCATCCTCAGGTCACGGTATATCTGGTAATATTCATTCTATCCCGGTCACGGTATATCTTAATATTCATCATCCAGTATCATATCTGTAATATCTCCGGTCAGAATCTGTAAATATCATCCTCCAGGTCACGGTATATTGTAATATTCATATCATCCAGGTCACAGTATATATCTGTATATTCATCCATCCAGGTCACGGATATCTAATGCATTCTCAGGTCACTGTTTATCTGTATATTCATCCATCCAGTCCGTATATCTGTAATATTCTCCATCAGGTCAGGTATATCTGTAATATTCATCCCTCCAGGTCACGGTATATCTGTAATATTCCATTCATCCAGGTCACGGTATATCTGTGTATATTCATTCATCCAGGTCACGGTATAGTCATGTAATTATCAGATCCATCCAGGTCCAGGTATATCTGTAATAGTCATTCATCCAGGTCACGTGTATATTCTGGTATATTCATCCATCCAGGTCACGGTATATCTGTAATCTTCATATCATCCAGAGGGTCATATCTGTATATCTGTAATATTCATCCATCCAGGTCACGGGTATATCTGTAATATTCATCCATCCAGGTCACACGGTATATCTGTAATTTCATCATCCAGGTCACGGTATATCTGTAATATTTCATCCACAGTCACGGTATATTCTGAAATATTCATCCATCCAGGTCACGGTATTTCTTGGATATTCATCCATCCATGTATGCGTATATCTGTAATAATCATTCATCATCCAGGTCATGGTATATCTGTAATATCATCCTCCGGTCACGGTATATCTGTAATATCATCCATCCAGGTCATGGGTATATCTGTAATATTCATCCATCCAGGTCTGGTATATCTGTAATATTCATCCATCCCAGGTCATGGTATCACGTAATATTCATTCATCCGGTCACGGTATATCTGTAATTCATTCGGTACGTAATCTGTATTCCCATCCGGTCAGTTATCTGTAATATCATCATCAGGTCATGGTATATCTTTGTATTCATAGATCACTGGACTTGAATGTAGTTTTGAAAGTTTTCGGCAGTCACCCGACTGGATCTCTCATATCAGAATGACTTGTACAGAATATTTGGAAATTAAGTACCCTGGAATGTCCCTGTTAGCATATCACGCCAGGTATTAGGGACCTTCTGAAAAGAAGGTGTGATTGTATTGTGGCTTAGATGTTTTTTTTAAACTGCCCCGGTAAGGTTTATAACGCTGAACTTGCTATAAAAGATATGAACAAAACTCTGGCTGCTTTATTTTTTTTTTTTTATTAACACTTTGTTTCCACTAGGTGGCAGTAATGATCCCCTACCATTTGTCCTCAAATCAGGTACAGAGCTGTACAAAATAGTGTTAGGACAGACATTTTATTGACATGAGTGCGTTTCCCTTGAGACCATTTGGAATGTGAAGGGGCAATTGTGCTTGCGTGTGGAAAGGGTCTTTACCCTGTTTCCCAAACATTACCAAGGCCTGAATGCCCACCTTAGAAAGCCAGGTGGAATGCCGTACCAGGGTCGGAGTGGCCCACCAGATACAGGACACACAAATTTCACTGTTCCCACACAACTCACTAGGCTGGAACACACAGCTCCGTTGAATATCCGTGTCATACCTTTCAACATTCCGGTTTGGACCTGGATGAGGCCTTTCCACCTCCCCCACCACGGATGCCCAGCCACCGACCAACCAAAGGCTGGGTACAGATGGAAGGACTATTTGTCCTGACCGAGCGCTCACTACCAAAGACATCACACCAACCAACCAAAGACATCACACCAACCAACCAACCAACCAACCAAGGGCTGGGTACACATGGAGGGACTATTAGGCTGGGTACACACCAGCCAATATTTTCGGCCGACCGATTCCCGGCACTTTCATTTGATCGGACCGCAAATATTGGCTGGTCTGGGGTGGGCGGCCACGGTAAATTCGATCGATCGTGCGGTCCCTATGGGGCCGCACGTCGATCACATCGAAAATTCGCCCACAACGAATTGGCCGCGACCGACAGACATTTGTCCCGGCCGGGACAACACTGGACCTTAGCGACCCTCGGTCCAGACAAAATCCTCCATGTGTACCCAGCCTAAGTCCCACCGAGCGCTCGCTACCAAAGACATCACACCAACCAACCAATCAACCAAAAACATCACACCAACCAACCAACCAAAGACATCACACCACCCAACCAAAGACATCACACCAACCAACCAACCAGACATCACACCAACCAACCAACAACACACACACACACCACCAAAAATCACAACCAAAACACCAAAGCATCACCCCACCAACCAACTCCAAAACATCACACAACCAACCAAAGACATCACACCAATCAACCAACCAACCAAAACATCACACCAACCAACCAACCAACCAAAGACATCACCCCAACCAACCAAAGACATCACACCAACCACCACCAGACATCACACCAAACAACCAACCCACAACCATCCACCAACCAAAGACCTCACACCAACAAACCAACCAAAACATCACACCAACCAACCAAAACATCACACCAACCAACCAAAACATCACACCAACAACCAACCAAAAAATCACACCAACCAACCAACCAAAGACATCACAACACCAACCAAAAACATCCAACACCAACCAACCAAAGACATCACACCAACCAACCAATCACCAACCAAACATCACACCAACCAACCAACCAAAGACCATCACACCAACCAACCAACCAAAAAAACACACCAACCAAACCAACCAAAGACATCACACCAACCAACCAACCAAAAACATCACACCAACCACCCAACCAAAGACTCACAACCAACCAACCAACCAAAGACATCACACCAACCAACCAACCAAAGACATCACAACCAACCAACCAAAACATCACACCCACAACAACCAAACATCACACAACCACCATCAAAACACACACAACCAACCAACCAAAAACATCACAACCAACCAACCAACCAACAAAGACATCACACCACCCACCAACTAACCAAAGACAAACCACAACCCACCACACAAAAACATCACACCAACCAACCAACCACACAACAACATCACAACCAACCAACACAACCAAAGACATCACACCAACCAACCAACCAAAAACATCACACCAACCAACCAACCAAACATCAACACACAACCAACCAACCAACAAAGACATCACAACCAACCAACCAACCAACCAAAAACATCACACCAACCAACCAACCAAAGACATCACACCAACCAACCAAAAACATCACACCAACCAACCACCAAGACATCACACAACCACAACCAACCAACAAAACAATCACACCAACCACCACAAGACATCACACAAACCAACCAACAAACAACATCACACCAACCACCCAACAAAGACTCACCCCAACCAAACACCACACCAACCAACCAAAGACACATCACAACAACACCAACCACCCAACTAACCAAAAGACATCACACCAACCAACCAACTACCAAGACAATCACAACCAACAAATTGTCAAATCAACAAAAATCAATCATTTTTATTATTTTATAAACCCAGCGTAACTGGGTATTTATTATGGTCATTTCCCATTAGATTTCTATCTGTTTATGATACAGGACCATTAATACCCTGTGAGTTATGTCCAGTTATAATCAGCAGTCACCAGTTTTGTACATGAGAGATCCTATGAAAAACGTGGTTTTGTCCATCAGGCGGCGCTGTTCCTAATGAGAGAAAAGGAAGCGATATATTTGTAGAGGATTAACTAGATAACAGGTGCCCACCGAAAATCCTGGCTGAGTGTGGAGCAGCATTCCCGATCCATTATGGGGCAGATTATCCCAAGATCCGGAATTGGCACTGGCACTCGCCCCGTATTCACAGCCTGTGCTGGATGAGGGATCTCTGTTAACTGATGTACAAATCTGTGCCAGGCATTTTCATCATGGAGTTCAATGGGGCATCAGCTTAGCCCTAAGAAATAAATGTAAAACTTGTTATATCACCAGGACACACGGATGGTTTGTGTGTGTGTGATACGGTAATTAGATTGTGAGCTCTTTGGTGCAAGGCCGGATGTGAATGGATACACTGACTTCAATACGTTTAACACAAGGCGCAATATTCCCCCTCTGCTGTTAGGGTTAGCGTGTGCCAGTATAAAGTGTATGGGTTAGCGTGTGCCAATATAATGTGTATGTGTTAGCGTGTGCCAATATAAAGTGTATGTGTTAGCGTGTGCCAATAAAAGTGTATGTGTTAGCGGTGTGCCATATAAAGTGTATGTGTTTAGGCGTGTGCCAATATAAAGTGTATGGTTAGCGTGGTGCCAATATAAAGTGTATGTGTTAGCGTGCCATATAAAGTGTATGTGTTAGCGTGTTGCCAATATATAAAGTGTATGTGTTAGCGTGTGCCAATATAAAGTGTATGTGTTAGGCCCCAATAGGGTATTTTCTGAGCGTTTCCGTGTGCGTTAGCGTGTGCCAATATAAAGTGTATGTGTTAGCGTGTGCCAATATAAAGTGTATGTGTTAGCGTGTGCCAATATAAAGTGTATGTGTTAGCGTGTGCCAATATAAAGTGTATGTGTTAGGCCCCACTAGGGTATTTTCTGAGCGTTTCCGTGTGCGTAAGCGTGTGCCAATATAAAGTGTATGTGTTAGGCCCCACTAGGGTATTTTCTGAGCGTTTCCGTGTGCGTAAGCGTGTGCCAATATAAAGTGTATGTGTTAGGCCCCACTAAGGTATTTTCTGAGCGTTTCTGTGTGTGTTAGCGTGTGCCAATATAAAGTGTATGTGTTAGGCCCCACTAACCCATATTAATAGGGAGGAACTGCCCATCTCTTACCTTTAATGACCAGATGACTAGAGCCCCATCGATCCCAGAGCTACTAAAGGCCGTTATTTTGGAATCTTCTACTTGCATAATGGACAACTGACTGGGAGATTAGAAATCACATCATTAGCAGATTGTACGTATCTTTAAATCACCGAGGAATAAAAATTAAAGGAAATCTTTATTCTAAAGTGTTTTTTCTTCTGACGTGGCTAATTTTAATTTGGTGAAACTCTTTACAGAAATAACATTACAAAGTTTATCTTTCTTCCTAGTATACAAAGCTCTGGTGTGTGCCCACGGTCCAGGCATGCTCAGAACGAGCAAATTCCATACAAGAATAGAGTGTCTAGTGTGGTCACCAGATGGCGCTGTTCTAATGATGTTTCTGTAGCATTCTCCCCCAGTAGGACATTTTACCCACTAACCAGCACTGACCTGATGCTGTTTTGGTGCAGGGTTGATACCTCGGTGCTATTGCTCTCCCGTGTCCCCTTTTTGTCCAGGTTACGGAAATGATTCATTGCTGATGACGTGGACTTGGCAGTTTCTTTCTGACCCTCAATCTTACCAACAAATTCCAAATTCCCAGAGCCAGTATACAAAAAGAGATACGGAGCGCAGTCGTGGCCCTGGGGGCAGAGATGTGTTAAATGGAAACTGACATTGCAAATCTTTTAAAGGGCAACTATGGTCAAATTAATGCTCAATAAAAGCCTTTAAAATGAGCCCCGGATCTCATCTCTGGTGCAGCCTGTGAGAAATTATATTGTGGGGAATGTTCAGACTTTCTGCTTCCAGTAGGTTAAAGGAGAACTAAACTTCCATCTTTAAAATCCTAATGTGAAAGCCTTTCCCCCGAACAGCTATACAATGACAGATTGTTCTCTAGCGCATGTGGTAATAGGTTCTGTAACAAATTAGGCTTCCATGTTGTTGCCAGTACAACACAGCCCAAGAAGTCACAAATTCAAATCCCCAGGATGCAGATTTGTGACTATGTTGTGTGTATCAACACAACATAGTCTACTGCCCGAGTTTATTGCTTTTTTGTTTGTTTCCATCATGTTCTACATATGTACAAACTTTATATATAGTAGCTCTGTTTTTATTTACCAACCAGCATCCACTGTGTACACTAAGGCTGGGTACACACAGAGGGACTATTTGTCCCAAGCGAGTGCACGTGCTGGGAAAAATGAAACACATCAGCAGATATTTTCGGGTGACCGAAAGTTCTGGGAATCGGTCAGTTGGCCAAAAAAATCTGCTGGTGTGTACCCAGCCTTAGCTCAGTGATCCCAGATTAGGTGAATTATGGGAGATGACCCCTTGTACCCACAGATTATTTTCCTAATCACCCAGCATCCACAGCAAACGGAGAGGTGAGACCCAGCTATTAGAATGTTGTCTGGAGACTTTAGTTCCCCTTTAAGTGACCTGACCCGGGAAGTGCAGAAAGCTTTTATTTAACTTGCCCTTTACAGGACAATACAGAGTGGCGCGGTTTGTGTTTACATGTCAGTTATTTACTTTAAGGACACGGACAAAGGTGAAAGTCCTGATTTTTATTTCTCTGTTTGCTGTTGTTTATGGAACCAACATAGAGCAGATAAATGGTGGATATAGATATATTATAACCTACCCCTGTAGTGGATTTCTATGGAAGGAACTGTGAGATTATAGCCTTATAATCTTACAGTTCCAGGAGGAGAAGGAAACCAGAAGCCACAAAGGGTTCCGTGCCCTGTATAAAAGATACTCGTACCTCGATACCTCGTACATTTATATGGTCAGGGAACTCCTCAGTGACTTCTAATATCCTTATAATTTACAGTTGGGGGTACATTATCCCTTATAATACATGAGTGGTACCCAGAGTTCCCTGTATAACTCAGTCTGTGTCCTTGTACCTTTATATAGACACAGAACTCCTGATCCCTAGAATACAGAGTGGTACCAGAGTTCCCTGTATAAACTCAGTCTGTGTCCTTGTACTTTATATAGACAAGAACCTCAGTGACTTCTAATATCCTTATAATTTACAGTGGGGTACATTATCCCTTATAATACAGAGTGGTACCCAGAGTTCCCTGTATAACTCAGTCTGTGTCCTTGTACCTTTATATAGACAACAGAATATCTGATCTTTCGATATCTTGTACCTTTATATAGACACAGAACTCCTCAGTGTCTTCTAATATCCTTATAATTTACAGTAGGGGATACATTATCCCTTATAATATATGGGTGGTACCCAGAGTTCCCTGTATAACTCAGTCTGTGTCCTTGTACCTTTATATAGACACAGAACTCCTCAGTGACTTCTAATATCCTTATAATTTACAGTAGGAGATACATTATCCCTTATAATACATGAGTGGTACCCAGAGTTCCCTGTATAACTCAGTCTGTGTCCTTGTACCTTTATATAAACACAGAACTCCTCAGTGACTTCTACTATCCTTAAATTTACATTTACAGTAGGGGACATTATCCCTTATAATAATGGGTGGTACCCGAGTTCCCTGTATAACTCAGTCTGTGTCCTTGTACCTTTATATAGACACCAGAACTCCTCAGTACTTCTAATATCCTATAATTTACGAGTAGGGATAACATTATCCCTTATAATACATGAGTTGGTACCCAAGTGTTCCCTGTATAACTCAGTCTTGTCCTTGTACCTTTATATAACCGACCATCCTCAGTGACTTCTAATATCCTTATAATTTACAGTAGGGATACATTATCCCTTATAATACATGATGGTACCCAGAGTTCCCTATAAACTCAGTCTGTGTCCTTGTACCTTACTTATATGACCAGAACTCCTCAGTGACTTCTAATATCCTATATTTACAGTGGGGATACATTATCCCTTATATACATGAGTGGTACCCAGAGTTCCCTGTATAACTCAGTCTGGTCCTTTGTACCTAATATAGACACAGAACTCCTCAGTGACTTCTAATATCCTTATAATTTACAGTAGGGATACATTATCCCTTATAATACTGAGTGGTACCCCAGAGTTCCTGTATAACTCAGTCTGTGTCCTTGTACCTTTATATAGACACAGAAACTCCCAGTGACTTCTAATATCCTTATTTTACAGTAGGGGATACATTATCCTTATAATACAGAGTGGTACCCAGAGTTCCCTGTAAAACTCAGTCTGTGTCCTTCTCTGTACCTTTATATAGACACAGAACTCCTCAGTGACTTCTTAATATCCTTATAATTTACAGTAGGGGATACCTTATCCTTATAATACATGGTGGAACCCAGAGTTCCCTGTATAACTCAGTCTGTGTCCTTGTACCTTTATATAGACACAGAACTCCTCAGTGACTTCTAATATCCTTATAATTTACAGTGGGGTCATTTATCCCTTATAATACATGAGTGGTACCCAGAGTTCCCTGTATAACTCAGTCTGTGTCCTTGTACCTTTATATAGACCGAACTCCTCAGTGACTTCTATATCCTATAAATTTACAGTAGGGATACATTATCCCTTTATAATACATGAGTGGTACCCAGAGTTCCCTGTATACTCAGTCCTGTGTCCCTTGTACCTTTATATAACACAGAAACTCCTCTAAGGACTTCTAATATCCTTATAATTTACAGGAGGATATACATTATCCCTTATAATACATGAGTGGTACCCAGAGTTCCCTGTATAACTCAGTCTGTGTCCTTGTACCTTTATATAAACACAGAACTCCTCAGTGACTTCTAATATCCTTATAATTTACAGTAGGGGATACATTATCCCTTATAATACACGAGTGGTACCCTGAGTTCCCTGTATAACTCAGTCTGTGTCCTTGTACATTTATATAGACACAGAACTCCTTAGTGACTTCTAATATCCTTATAATTTACAGTAGGGGATACATTATCCTATTACATGATTTGTACCCAGAGTTCCCGGTATAAACTCAGTCTGGTGTCCTTGTACCTGGTATATAGACCAGAACCCTAGTGACTTCTAATATCCTTATATTTACAGTGGGGATACATTATCCTTATATACATGAGTGTACCCCAGAGTTCCCTGTATAACTCAGTCTGTGTCCTTGTACTAATATAGACACAGAACTCCTCAGTGACTTCTAATATCCTTATAATTTACAGTAGGGATACATAATCCCTTATAATACTGAGTGGTACCCAGAGTTCCTGTATAACTCAGTCTGTGTCCTTGTACCTTTAATATAGACACAGAACTCCCAGTGACTTCTAATATCCTTATATTTACAGTGGGAGGGTACATTATCCCTTATAATACATGAGTGGGTACCCAGAGTTCCCTGTAATAACTCAGTCTGTGTCCTTCTCTGACCTTTATATAGACACAGAACTCCTCAGTGACTTCTAATATCCTAATAATTTACAGTAGGGGATACATTATCCCTTATAATACATGGTGGAACCCAGAGTTCCCTGTATAACCAGTCTGTGTCTTGTACCTTTATATAGACACAGAACTCCTCAGTGGACTTCTAATATCCTTATAAATTTACAGTTGGGGTGCATTTATCCCTTATAATACATGATGGTACCCAGAGTTCCCTGTATAACTCAGTCTGTGTCCTTGTCCTTTATATAGACACCGAACTCCCAGTGACTTCTACTATCCTTATAATTTACAGTAGGGATACATTTATCCCTTTAAATACATGAGTGGGTACCCAGAGTTCCCTGTATAACTCAGTCTGTGTCCTTGTACCTTTATATAGACACAGAACTCCTCAAGTGACTTCTAATATCCTTATAATTTACAGTAGGGGTACATTATCCCTTTTAATACATGAGTGGAACCCAAAGTTCCCTGTATAACTCAGTCTGTTGTCCTTGTACCTTTATATGGACACAGAACTCCTCAGTGACTTCTAATATCCTTATAATTTACAGTTGGGGATACATTATCCTTATAATACATGAGTGGTACCCAGAGTTCCCTGTATCCTTGTACCTTTATATAGACACAGAACTCCTCAGTGACTTCTAATATCCTTATAATTTACAGTAGGGGATACATTATCCACTATATTACACAGACATTGCAATGTTCCTCTTTCCATTGACTAATGTCAACGATTTCCCCTAAAATATTAGTTATGTGGAACTTTCCTTGATAACATCATGATAGACACGAACATATATAACATATATAACATATATAACATATATAACATATATAACATATATAATCTATCCCTGGAGACATGTAATGGAGTAAATAGATTTCCATAAATCCCAGACCCAGGAGGTAAGAACTCAAAGGGGCCGTGTAACATGTTCCATATATGTTCGTTCGGGATAGCAAAGGATTCTGGGAAGTGTGTCTGTATTTATAATAACTGCCATTTAATCTGGGATGGAAAACAAGTCATGGGGGGACTGAGGTCCAGAAATAGATCCCATGTCAACACATTGGGAGGAAGCTGAACTTACAGCAGTGACGATCTGGGATTCATTCACAAACAGGAGAGTCAGGAAGGGGAGAGATTCACTGCTCAGTCTGGTTACCCTGTAACGACACAGGAACACGATGCACAGGTGCACAGCACTGACAGATTTATAGATCCCACATAAGATGCCCCATCCTGTACCCAGGTCAGAGCACAAGGTTGGCAGAGAGGGCACTGTGGGTTAATGACACCCACATTCTATCAATCAATTTAAATAGAATTCTTGTCTTCATTGGAAGGAACCTGTGCCCCAGTTACCCGCAGGGCCCTGCTCTGCCTCTTCACCCTGCTCTGTTTTGCTTACGTTTTGTCCCGAGTTGAATCTGCCACATTGACGCAGCTGTTATGGTCGACCCAAGCCAGAAACTCTCCATTGGGTGAGAAGCAAACACCGTGAACCCAGCCGCCTTTCTCTCCGCTCTGGAACAACAGTTCCCCAAAGGGAATCTTCGCCCCCCAGGATGTCGGACTCGGTCTGATGTCCATTTCCTTCACGTAGGCCGAGAAGATTCTACGTGAGACATTACAGTGTGTAGAATGAGACCAATAAATATTATATAGTCACCTATATAGGGGGCGAGTAATAATTATAATATATTGTGTGTTGTGGTTTGAGATGCAGTTTCTTGTAGGCAGACCAATGCTTGCGCAATTGCGCGTTCTTTCATATGTTATATCTTTTATGAGGGGAATTTCTCCTCTAATATGTCAGTTCCTTATTTCCTTGTCAGTTTCCGTCTCTGTGGGGTTTGGTTGTGAAGTCAGCTGCTGTCTGAGTTCCTATCGTTCACTTTGCTTTTAATTGGTTCTAAGTTGTTATTTTATTGGTATGTTTTCTCCCGGTTTTGTACGATTATGTATTGGTCAGATATCCAGACTAACACTAACACATATCATTTGTTTGCAATTTCTGTTTCGGTTACTCCTGTGCCCCAGCTGTTATAGGAATATCAAAACACATATAATTCCAACCACTTCGTAAACATTAGCTTGTATTCATATTCTGTTTCTTGACATTCAAAAACCTAATCATAACATTAAAAAGTGTAACATTTCAACAAATGAAGTAAAGTTTAACCCACTTTTCGCCCCCCCCTGTACTCCTCCCCTTCCGGTAACTCTGCAAGAGCCATAATAAGGCCTGCTTACATTGATCTCTATTCAAAAAAAAAAAGGCTTTGTCCATCCCACCTATACAGTACGACCCCCATATCTATAAAAGTTAACAGCAAGTATTAAACACCGTAGCACGACGCTCTGATTGGCTCCTTATGTGGAATCTTCTATCGGTAAACTCCAGTTCTAGTACCTAAATCACTTTATGATTTTTACCCAACTATTATTCATAGGGCATTTTTTCGTATTTAGACCGTTATGTATCTGGGACCTATCCTCTTGCGTTGGATCACCCCCTGACGAAGTCGTTTTTATTTTCCACTTCCTTTATAGATTGACTTGATAATAGTGTTTAATCGTTAGAAATGTTATAGTGATTATTTTTGAGTTAGTATTCGGTATCATCTAGTTAATTAACTTGTCGTGTTAATACCTTACTTTACTCACATATTTCCATACTTAATCCATCTAAAATATATATTTACATAAGTATATATAAGCAGCAATACTGAGTCATTTTGAGATGGACCCTTATGTGGCCTCTATGTTAACATCTCTTTTACATTAAATCCCCTCTTCCCTCCTTCCTATACATTTAACCAGTTATTATTGATAGGGGTATGATGTTTAGGACAATTTTCTTAGTTATACCGTTTGTATCTTTAGTATCTTTCCAATCCATCCAAATCCTGGATACGTTATTTAATGTGTGTTATACCCGGCATTTATACAGTGGTATGTATTAATACCACCCTTAATTAGCAAATTAGATAGATTCCTTTACCCAACCAGATACTCACCAGTCATAATGTACGCATACCAGTAATTTAATATTATATAGTATCCCTGTACCAACCAGACTACAGTAGTAGCGCATTATACCCCATTCTCAAAAAATTATAATAGGATCTTGTACAACATAAACTCAGGATATGTAGTGATACCAGTAATACTTAATATTATATAGTATCCTGTACCAACCAGAATTACGTCTCGTATAATACCAGTACTTCTCAATATTATATAGTATCCCTGTACCAACCAGAACTAACAGTATAATATTAATACAATAATCGTCAAAAATTATCTAGTATCGCTGTACCAACCAGAACTACAGTATATGTATTGATACCAGTAATACTCTACTATTCAGATGGATACTGTACCACACCAGACAATACCAGTATATGTAGTAATACACTAATTCTTCAACAATTATATAGTATCTGTACCAAACCAGAACTACAGTATATGTAGTTTATTACCAGTAATACTTAATATGATATAGTATCCAGTACAACCGAACTACATAATGTCTTCAATACCAGTAATTCTCAATATTATATAGTATTCCCCGTACCAACCAGCACTACAGTATATGTATTAATACCAGTAATTCATTTTATATAGTATCCCTGTACACCAGAACTACAGTAAGTATTAATACCAGTAATCTCAATATTGTATAGTATACCTGTCAGCATCCAGAAATACAGTATATGTATCTAATACCAGTAATCTCCATATTATTCGGATCCCCTGTACCAACCAGAAACTACAGTAATAAGTATTAATCCCAGTAATTCTAAATATTATATAGTATCCTGTACCAACCAGAAATACAGTATATGTAGTAATACCGGTAATTCTCAATATTATAGTATCCCGTACACCAGAACTAACAGTATATGGTATTAATACCAGTAATTCTCATTATTATATAGGACCCGTACCAACCAGACCTACAGTTATGATTAATACCAGTACTTCTCAAATATTATATAGTATCCTGTGACAACTCAGAACTACAGTATAGGTATTAATACCAGTAATCTCAATATATATAGTATACCTGTACCAACCGAACTACAATATATGTATTAATACCAGTTAATCTAAATATTATATAGTATCAACTCCATTTACAACATGAACTACGTATATGTATTAATAACGGTAATTCCTCTCAATATTATGCATTGCTACTCTGTTACCACCAGAAACTAACATATATGTATAATACCGGTAATTCAATATTATATAGTATCTCTGTTACCAACCAGAAACTACAGGTATATGTATTAATACAGTAATTTCACTCTTAATCAGTATCCCCCCTGTAACCAACCAGCATACAGTATATGTATAATAACCAGTCATTCTCACTCTTCTCCTAGCTATGACTCGACACGACAATAACAGTACCTTAGTAACGACATTTATATGTATCCTGTTCCCATCCCCACAGATGTCCTACAGCATCCACCATGTATTAATACAGCCCTGACACACATTCTAACCAATTCTATAGCTATCTCCCTGAACCAACCACTTCGTAACTAACAGTTCAGGCATTCTAATACCCCCCAGTAATATAAACCTTCTAATTATCCCTGTCCCACCGGAACCTACAGCATGTAACCCTAATCCCACAGTAATTTACAATCTGATTCCTATAGGATCCCTGCGCCACCCGAACTACCAGTCTTTGGATTCAATCCAACCTCGTAATTCTCAATATATATAGATCCCGTACCCAACCAGAAAACCGTATATGCCAGCATCGCCAATACCAGTATTCTCAATAGTACCTATAGCCCTACCTCCCCCCGCCCAACCAGAACCTACAATACTCATGTCATCATAACAGTAATTCTCATCTAATCGTATACCTGTCTTGCCCCAAACCACGAAATACGCTATATGTATTACCCGCCCGTACATTAACCGCACATACTAAATGCGACCCCTCCACCCCCCTGTCACCAACCCCACACGAAATAAACCCCAGTACTATGTATGGACCCCACACCTGCACCGTATTCTCAATATATATAGTTCTCTGTACAAACAGGAACTACAGATAGGCTCCATTAAATACCAGCAATTCTCAAAATTATAAGTATCCCTGTGTAACAACCAGGAACACAGTATATGTATTAATACCAGCAATCTCAAAATTTATAGTATCCCTGAACAACCAGAAACAACAAACAAACTTTTTAAAAAACCCAGGCCCTGAACATATTGTTATTAATACCAGCAATTCTCAAAAATTATGTAGCGATCCGTAAACACCAGAATACTAGTATATGTATTAATGGCAGCAATTCTCAAAAATTATCTAGTATCCCTGTAAAAACCAGACCTACAGTATATGGATTAATACTTTAATTCTCAATATTAGATATCTCCTGTACAACAGAAACTACCAGTATATGTATTAATACCAGTAATTCTCAATATTATATAGTATCCCCGTACATACAGAACTACAGTATATGTCTTTAATACCAGTTAATTTCTTCAATACGGGACATGCAGTTAGTGTATCTTAAAACAAAAAAGGTAAATACCCATGATTTCAATGTATATAGATTTATTAACATTATGTTTAATAAAAGATAAAAATAAATAATATATTAATGCATATAATACAAAAGAAATGCAATACAAAAAAATTTGCCAAGATGAATATATATCTTCCAAGGGCACGTTCTATCGCTAATATTAATTTCATCATGGCACGGCAACCATGCTCTAGTGGATGAGGATGCTTGGATCATGTCCAGGGAAAGGTAAACGTCTCCCAAGCTCAGGTTTGTGACGGACTGGCATACATTTTTCCAATATCTCCTGGTACTGAAGAGAAATCATGGTACCTTGCACACGCTGAAAGCTTCCCTGACATGCAGAAGCAAAACAGCCCCACAAAGCATGATGGACCCCCCGCATGACTTACCAGTAGGCAAGGTGTCTTTTTTCATAGGCCTTGTTCTTCCTCCTCCAACCATAGCCGTTGGTCCATGGGCCCCCAAACATTCTAATTTGGTTCCAATCAGTCCACAGAACACTTTTTGTGTGGGTCCACAGGACTTTTGTTTGTTGGCAAAAAATGCAGTCGGGACTCTTCTTATTCTTGGAGACCCAAAAAAAAGGGCAAGGGGGTGCGCCTGGGGGTTTGCCATGGAGGCCTTCATTACGCAGTGTTGTGCCTTATTGTCTGAGCTCAAAATTCACTACCGCATCTGACAAATCTTTATTCACGAACTCAGCAGTCACACGGGACTTTTCTCCACTTTGTGCTTAGGTAGCGCCCAGCCGCCACGTCCGCATCTTTCTCTCGCCACGACCACGTAGAGTTTCAACAGTGCCCTTTGCCTTGAATGGCCAATGATGCTTAATGGGTTCTCGTGTAGGTTTAACATCTTTGCACCTTCTTATAGACAGTGGCCTCATGTGAAGAGAAGCACCACTTCTCTGGTCTTCCGGACCCTTCTCTGGACTTACTATCTGTAATATCTCATCTCATCCAGGTCATGGGTATTCGTTAATATTCATCCATCAGGTCACGGTATATCTGTAAATATTCATTCCATCCAGGTCATGTAATCTGTACATTCATCCATCCAGGTCATGGTATATCTGTAATATTCATCCATTCCAGGTTCATGGTATATGACGGTAATATCATCCATCCAGGTCATGGTATATCTGTAATATTCATCCATCCAGGTCATGGATTATCTGTAAATTCATCCATCCAGGGCACGGGTCTATCTGTAATATTCATCCATCCAGGTCACGGATATCTGTACTATTCACCATCAGGTCATGGTATTATCTGTAATATTCATCCCATCCAGGTCATGGTATATCTGTAATATTCATAATCCAGGATGGTATATCTGTAATGTTATTCATCCTCTAGTCGGAATATATATCTGTTAAAATTCATTCATCCCAGGCAAGGGAATATATCTGTAATATTATCAATCCAGGTCATGGTATATCTGTAATATTCATCCATCCAGGTTCACGGTATATCGTAATATATCCTGCAGGTCACGGTAATCTGTAATATTCATCCATCCAGGTATGGTCTATATGTAATATGCATCCATCCAGGTCATGGTATATCTGTAATAGTCATCCATCCAGGTCATGGTATAACTTTAATATTCTCCATCCAAGGTCATGGTTATTATCGGTAAAGTATCATCTAGGTCATATATATCTGTAAATTCATTCATCCAGGTCAGGAATATATCTGTAATATTCATCTAACAGGTCATGAGTATATCAGGTTTAAAAGGCTAAAAAAAAAAAAAAAACCCATTAGAGAGGTCTTATTCTTCTGAGGAACCAATTATTGTCACGTATGATTTGGTGTTCCTGTGTTATTGAGATCTTTTGTATGAAACAAGGGTGTGGTCAGTGAATAATTGGCAAAAACTCCTTATGTTTCCGAATCTACTTATAGTTTTTCTGTAGCTCGAGGGGCACAGGGTAAAGAGGTGTTTTCATGCAGGAATTTATCCTCATCAGTCCCTGAAACAGAAAGTGTCTTTTAACTTCCTCTGCTTCTTCGGCTTTTTAATTACATCATCATCTACTTCCTTTCTTCCATCATATCAATTTTTGAATGACTCATCTACTTTCTTCTTCTTCTGGACATATCAAATTATGAATAATCAATTTTTTCCTCTTTCCAGGCATATCAATTGACATAACTCAACTTGCGTCATCTTCCGGATATCATTATGACATAATCAACTTTCTCCTCTTCCGGCATATCAATTATGAGCATAATCAACTTCGCATACTTTCCCGGGCATATCAATAGACAAATAAATTTTTCTTCCGGCTATCAATATGACATAATCACTTCGCTTCTTCCGGAATATCAATTAAAACAATAATCTATGTTTTGAAGAACATAAAAAACAAAGTAGGATACAGATTTACATAATGTTAATTCCCCTCTTTAACTGTTACTTAAGTTGAGTATAATGCCCAATAAGATTTTAAACATTGTAAAATCCCCAACTAAATGAAATGAGCATATTAGCCCCAATTTGATTTTACCTCTTTAAGGCTGTCCGAGCTACTTGGGGCTTGTCTGTAGCTCTGGAGCCAAATGTTACAACTGTTTCCAAATCGGGAGTTCATCTCTCCCGGAACAGAAAGTATCTTTTCTACTTCCTCTTCATCCAAGCATTTCAATTAGAAAATAAAGGGATGGCCCTTGTAGAACCAAAGAAATAAAATCATTGAAGTATCATTAAGGCTTTTCAGATGGAGCTTTGTTACAATAAGACAAGCAAGGGCGAAAATCTAAATTCTCTTTTTAATACTTGTCTACCATGGGATTATGTGTTAGGTTGTATAGTCCCCATTTAGTTATTATAGAGGGAAAATTAATGCTTCCAGTAACCCAGGCCCAATCGCTGTGAGGGAATGAATGCTAGGTACTCACCCTAGGAAATACAGTTAGATCAGGGAAAAACAGTAATATAAACAGATGCTCATTCAGTTCTGCACGGCCCCTTTCATTTGGGACAGGGGAACGGTAACCTATCAGAAGTCTGCACTCAAGCCCACTTTCCTTAGGTGGGACATTCACTGGGGAGGAATAAAGGACGAGAGCCCCAATTCTTGGTAAGTTTTCTCCTGCTTGTATTACCATGAGACGAAGGGGACCCCAGGTTTTGATGTAGAATAAAAAGAAATGCACCTATATAATAACCCAGTTGGTTTCCTTTAAGTGGACTGCTCCCTTAATAAACCTTAAAAAAGAAAATTCCCACAATGATTCCACAAAGGATATTTTACTATATGGCCTGGGATTGATATTCCCTCTCGATGATCCCTTCGCCGGAGGAGGGTCTGCAAAAACAACCACAGGTTAGTGAAAATGAACAGTCTAATTGTGAGGGGTGAAGTTTATTTTTAAAAACAACAATTTTGGGGGGTGTTAAGAAGTGATAAAAAGGAGTTCAATTCACTATAATTAAGTACTGCATGTGGGAACCCTGAAGGAAAGAGGACGTTCGGAGGGTAAGGATACACGTCCAGGGAGGAAAATGTGCCCCATACGTCGCCCCTCTCAACAAAGGTCTTTCCATTCACCCACCGACCTCTATCTCCAACGGCCAATCCCCATTCCAACTGTTACCACTCCCCCTTTCCTTTCACGTCTATACCGATAGCCATTTAGTTAGTAGCATGAAAACTGCCATATAAATAATCCGTGCCGTCGTGGTTTAGTACAGGAGTCTATTGCTACGGTGTTAAATGAAGTGGGGGAAAGGGAAAGGCCGAAACAGGGGATTCATTATCCTCATGGTCCTAGAAAAGAAAAAACAGGAATTGAGTAAAACAAGTCAAATAAAATAAATTCAATCTCTAAATAAAAATTCTATAAATAAACCATAAATATAAACCAATCAGATTGGAAGGCTTCTAATTATAATATTATTGGTTCACGCCAAGAATAAATTGTATTGTTAAACAATAGGGTCTAATTTAAGCCAACGCCTTTCAGAAAAATGTTCATCTTTTACAATATTTGTAATTGGGAATAATTAGGATTAAATCCTTTTCCTTACAGCGAGTTTCCTACTCTTATTTGGAGAACAAATTAATTTACCTTTTCTGTATAGAAATTTAAAATTTCTTTGAACTAAAGCTTGGCGCTTGGTCCAAACGCCGTTGTGCTGTGACCAGTCAAGCTGCTCAAAAAAAAAAACAAAACAAGCAATGAAAGTACAGGCTAGGATTATTATGGGATGTCCCACATATGTGATGTGTGATGGCACAATCATGTGACATCCCACACATTGGCACAAAAACAATGAAGTAACAGGAGGATTATATGGCCGAGTCACAGTCATGTGATGTGGGACTTCACGTTCCATGGCGATAAGTTTAAAAAAAAAAAATATATATGTATAATAAACTCAGTGTTAAACTATATAACCCATATATATAAACCAATCAGACGCAAGAACTTTTACTATTCTAATATTCATTGGGTTACTCCAGCAATACATTTGATCTTTTCTTGAATAGGTTCTATGTAATAATTCGAGTTGTTATGGTTGATTCCCAATTGGATACGACCTCTGCAGATCTAACCACCAGACACTCACAGGACTGTGTAAATAACTTTATCCTTAATGGGACTGACACATCAGATTACGACAAGGGGTGAAAAGATCACCATAGCGCGTTTCTAAGGGGGCCCCGCCGCAACCCGAGGCTCTCCGCCCCGACCCCCCCTATGCCCACAGGGAAGCCCCCCCGCCGACTTACAATCATATTTCACTATATGTAGGTAAAACTTTTGCCAGTCCAGCCCCATTGGTTTCTTACACGGCGGCGAGTGGTCCACAACGAGCGATGGTTTAGACGGCAACGCAATGGACTCTTCTCTCTGGTCACACGAGCACGATGGTTTAAGACGGCGCGCATGGCTCGGTCCACCGATCGATGGTTAGACAGCGCGCATGGCGGGCACCACCAGGCGATGGGTTTTTTTTTTTAGACGCGCACAGGGCGGTCACAGCGAGCGACTGGTTTAGACAGGCGCGCATGGCGGTCCACGCCGAGCGGATGGTTTAGACCGGCGGCGATGGCGGTAACCGAGCGATGGGTTGGAAGGTGCCGCATGGCAGTCACACGAGTTGATGTAGTGATGGTTTAGACGGCCGCGGCATGGCGTCACACCGAGTGATGTTTCAGACGCCGCGCATGTCGGTGAATAAATTTACGCCAGCAACAGAAGAGTGAGTGGCGAGACGCGTTTGGCGCAGGAGATCCAATAACCAGTCTCCAGCTCAGCCCAAGGAGTAGGACTCAGGAGAAGCGAACAGCAGCACAGATTTGATTGACATTTACCAGATGAGTAATAGAACAGTGGTTGGCAATGCACGGAACTTACTTGATGAACAAGGTTGGGTTGGGGGTTGATACGGGAATAAGGAGGAAAAACAGTTGTTACTGCAGTTGAGACAATATAAAAATATACTGGGAACGTGTTGGGTTGCGGGAATTGGAAACAAATTTATCGCTCATGGGGGGAGGGGTGTCATAGAGAAATCTTAATATAACTAAAACATGAACAAATACATCAAGGTATTTAACATTAACAGAGTAATATCTGAAGTGGTGGAAGCAAAATTGATTATTAGGGGGGGTCATATGACAAAAGTAAACATGTTCCCCCTACTATAATATAAGGATATCAAAAGTCCACATTTCATAATCTGTTATGGACAAGAGCTCCTCAGTGCTTCTAATATCCTTTAATTTACAGTAAGGGGATTTACATTATCCATTATAATTACAGAGTGTACCCAGAGTTCCCGTATAACTCGCTCTGTGTCCTTGTACCTTTATATTAGACACAGAAACTCCTCAGGTGATTCTAATATCGTAGAACTGTACAGTAGGGGATACATTATCCCGTTATAATACCATGAGTGGTAACCAGAAAAAATTCCCCCCCCCCTGGATAACTAAGTCGGTGTCCTTGTCCTTATATAGGACAGTCAGAAAATCTCAGTGACTTCTAATACCCTTATAAATTTACAGTAGGGGATACGGATACATTATCTTATAATGCATTGAGTGGTACCCAGAGTTCTCTGTTATAACTCAGTAGGTGTCCTTGCACCTTTATATAGACACAGAAACTCCTCAGTGACTTTCTAATATCCTTATAATTTACAGTTAGGAGATAAAATTATCCCTTATAATAACATGGGTTGGTACCCAGAGTGCCCGTTCTAACTCAGTCTGTGTCCTTGACCTTTATATGGACACAGAACTCCTCAGTGACTTTAAATCACTAGTAAATTAAAGAAGGAAGATAATTATCCCTATAATACAGGAGTGGTACCCAGAGTTTCTGGATAAATCATTCTGTGTCCTTGCACATTGAATGTTTACACAGAACTCCTCAGTGACTTAATATCCTTATTCATTACAGTAGGAGATACATGATCCCTTATCAACATGGGTGGGACCCAGAATTCCCTGTATAAACAGTCTGTGTCCTTGTACCTTTATATGGACACAGGAACTCATCAGGACTTTAATATCCTTACAATTTACAGTAGGAGATACATTATCCCTATAATACATGGGTGGTACCAGAATCCCCTGTATAAGGGGATGGCCACACTACGTGTTGGTTTTTGAATTTTTTTCATATCATGATAATGCGGAAAATTTATGCAAAGGAAGAGGACCGGGAACAGATCACCGTGGGAAAGAGGTAATGTATGTATAGTGTCGGGGGAGTTTCTGCAAAAGTTACTATGGCGGTTGGGGTTGGGGAGTGAGCCCTTACACTACAGGCAAATAATGAAAAAAGGTGGTGAACATGCCCTGCCATTTATAAAGAGAACCGTGACCATGACGCCAGTCAGAATTACAGTCCAGTATTAATCCAGTTATTCTCAATATTATATAGTTATCCTGTTACAGCCAGAACAACAGTATATGTATTGATACCAGTAATCCTTAATATATATTGAATCCCTGTACCAACCAGAACTACAGTATATGTATTAATACCAGTAATTCGCCAATATATATAGATCCCGTTTTTGTTACCAACCCCAGAACTACAGTATAATGTATTAATACAGTAATCTAAAATTTATATAGTATCTCTGTACCAACCAGAACTACAGTATATGTATTAATACCAGTTAATTCTCAAAATTGTATAGTATCCCTGTAACACCAGAAACTCCAGGATATGTATTAATACAGTACATTCTCAATATTCTACTATATCCTTTGTACCAACCAGAACTACAGTAGATGTAGTAATAACCAGTAATATCAATATATAAGTATCCCCCTACCAACCAGAACTACAGTAATGAATTAATTACAGTAATTCTCAATATTATATATTATCCCTGGTACCAACCAGAACTACAGCTATATGTATTAATACCAGTAATTCTTCAATATTATATAGTATCCCACTACCTACCAGAACTACAGTTATGTATTAATCCAGTAATTTTCCAATAATGGACATGCAGTTCGTTGATCTTAAAAACAAAAAGAGGTAAAAACCAATGATTTAAAAGGGATTATATTTTATTAAAAGATGTTTTATTATACAGATAAATACAATATATATTAATGCAATATAGACAAACGAAATGCAACTACAAAAAAATGCAATTTAAATATATATAGCCAGGGCCGTTCTATCTGTACTATTCATTCATCCATGGCACGGCAACATGCTCTAGTGGATTGGAGGGGCTTGGATCATGTCCGTTGAAGGTTCCAACGTCTCCAAAGCCTCAGGTTGTGACGGACTGCATCCAATTTATTTCAATATTATCCTGTTACTGAAGGAGAATTCATGGTACCTGCACACGATGAGCTTCCTGTACCTGCAGAAGCAAAAACATCCCCAACGCATCGATGACCCCCCGCAGCTTCCCAGTAGGCAAGGGTTCTTTTCTTCATAGCCTTGTTTCCTCTCCCAAAATTAGCGTTGGTCCATGGGCCCAAAAACAGTTCTAATTTGCGTTCCATCAGTCCACAGAACACTTTTGTGGTTGTCCACATGACTTTTGGCAAAATTGCAGTAGCACTCTTTTATCATTGGAGACAGGCAAGGGTGTGCGACGGGAGGTCGCCCATGGAGGGCCTTTCATTACGCAGTGTGCGCCTTTTGTATGAGCTCAAACTCACTACACGCATCTGACGAATCTTTATTCAGTTCCCTCAGCAGTCACAGGGGAACTTTTCTTCCAAATTGTGCTTCAGCGGTAGCCCCCAGCAGTTCCAAGTCAGCATTATCTCTCGCCAGGACACAGGTTAGCGTTTCAACAGTGCCCTTGCCTTGAATTGGCCGATGATGCTTCTATGGGTCTCTTGGATGTTTAACATCTTTGCATCGTCTTATAGCCATTTACCCTCTGTGAAGAGAAATCACCCACTTTCTTGTTCTTCTGGACCATTCTCTTGAACTATATTGTAATATTCTCCATCCAGGTCATGGTATACTGTAATATTCATTCCCATCCAGTCCGTATATCTGTAATATTCATCCATCCGGTCATGGTATATCTGTAAGATTATCCATCTAGGTCATGATATATCTGGTTAATATTCATTCCATTCCCGGTCATGTTATATCGTATTCATCCATCCAGGTCACGGATATCTGTAATATTCATCCATCCAGGTCATGGGTATCGGTAATATCATCCATCCAGGTCACGGTTATCTGTAATATTCATCCATCCAGGTCATGGTATATCTGTAATATCCTCCCCCGGTCCTGGTCTCTCTGTCATCTTCCTCTCCCGGTCTGTATCTCTGCTCTTCCATCCCCTCGAGGAGACGGCGGTTACTCCTCTTGGTCTCTCGTCCTCTTCCTCCCTCGCGTCCTGGCTCTCTCTGTCCCCGTCCTCCTCCCCGGTAGGCAATGCTTCGATATCGTCCTCGGTCCTCCTCACCCCGGTTCCCTCGGGTCACTCCCTCCCTCACTGGTCACTTCACCCGGGTCGCTTCCCCACGGCCCCCACAAAACTAGCCCCCCACGTATTGTTCTTCAGCGCTTCCTCCCCCCCCCCACCTCGGGACCATGTCCCTGTCCGTACAGCGCACCGCGCGGGTTTCAGACTCACCGCGGTCTTGATCTTATGTAGAAAACAAGGTGTCCCGTGAATTCATTGGCCCAACCCACCCTTCCCGATGTTTCCGATCTACTATAGCTTTTTCTGAGCTCTGGGTGCCACAGTGTAACAGCGGCCACCCCCCTGCTTTCCAACGAGCAAGGCATTCTAGACTTCATCGTCCCTGAACAGAACTTGTCTTTTCCCCTTCCTCTTTCTCTTTCTGGCTTCCTCTTTGTCCCACTTAAACTCCTCACCCAAGAGACTCCTCGAGAGCTTCCCTTGAGGACCGCGTGCATCTCTCAATGCTGACCCTCATTACTTCTCTTCTTCGGCATATCACTTATGCCATCAATTTTCTCCTCTTCGGCATATGTCAATTATGACATAATCAACTTTCTCCTCTTCCGGCATATCAATTATGAATAATCAAACTTCTCCTGCTCTTCCCGGCATATCCCAATTCCCAGAAGTCAATGAACCACACCTCGCCACTTATCCCCCCCTCCTCTACTAGACGATCGATATCAAATCCTCCGCCTACCTGAACCCCATAATCAACTTTTCTTCTTCCGGCATATAATTATGACATAATCAACTTTCTCTTCTTTCCGGCATATCAATTTAAACAATAATCTCTGTTGTGAGAACATGAAAACAAAGTAGGATTACAGATTACACAATGTTAATTCACTATTGACACGGTTACAAGTGATATAATGAAATAGATTTAAACATTGTAAATCCCAACTAAATGATTGAATATAGCAATTTGAATTTACCTCTTAGGTGTCCGAGCTACTGGGCTTTTTCTGTTAGCTCTGGGAGCCAAAAATGTATAACAACTGTTTCCAACTCGGGAAGTTCATCTCTCCCTGATACAGAAAGTATCTTTTCTACTTCCTCTTCCTCCAGCATTTCAATTAGAACAATAATGGAGGCCCTGTAGAACCAAAGAAATATTAAAATTATTGAAGTAGTCATTAAGGCTTTTCATGATGGAGCTTTAGTTACCAATTAAGACAGGAAAGGGTAGAAATACTAAATTCCTCCTTTTAATCATCTTGTCTACATGGATATGCTGTATAGTTGTATATCCCATTTAGTCTTATAGGGGAAATTCATGCTTTCCAGTAAACCCCAGCCCAAGTGCGTGAGGGAATGAAAATGATAGGTCCCCCCTCACCCTAGGAAATACAGTAGTCAGGGAAAACCATTTAATATAACAGATCTTCATCGTCTGCCCCTGCCCCCTTATCATTGGACGACCGGTCAACTATAAGAAGATGCTGCCCATCTCAAGCCCACTGATACTTAGGTGGGACATCCCCGGGAGGATAAAGGCACGAGAGCCCCAATTATTGGTAAGTTTTCTCCTTCGCTGTTATTCCCATAGAGAGGGACCCAGGTTTTATGTAGAATAAAAAGAGCATTACACAATATTTATAAAAACCAGTTGGTTTCCCCTTTAAGTGACTTGATCCTTAATAAACGTAAAAAAAGAATACTTACCATCATGATGACACAAGGATATTTACTATATGGCATGGATTGATTTCACTATCGATGATCATTCGCCGGGGGGTCTGCAAACACAACCACAGGTTAGTGAAAATGAACAGTATATGTGGAGTATAATGGTGTTAATGGTGATAAAAAGGAGTTAAATTCACTATAATTAAGTACTGATGTGGGATCACCCTGAAGGAAGAGACGTGCGGAGGGTAAGGATTCCAACGTTCCCGGGAATGTGCCCCTACGTCTCCCCTCTCAACAAAGGTCTTTCCACCCACCGCCTCTACTCCAAGCCACATCACCCATTCAAATGTTTACACTCCACCCTATACTTTAACTTCTCTACCGATAGACCATTATTTATTAGCCAATGAAACTGCATTACAATATCCGTGGAAGTCAGTGTTTAGACAGGAGTTTCTCTGCTTACCGGAGGGTATGAGGGGGGAAAAGGAGACCGTGCCGAACACGGTTGGATTCATGATCCTCAGGGCCTAGAAAAAGAAAACAGAATGAGTAAAACCAAGTCAAAATAAAATAAACTATATCTATAAATAAACTTCTATAAATAAACCATAAATATAAACCAATAAGATGCAGGCTTCTATTCTAATATTTATGGTTCACTCCTAGAAATAAAATTGATTGTTATAAAATAGGGTCTCATTCTAGCCAAAGCCTTCAGAAAAATGTTTCATCTTTTACAATTTTCCATTGGGAATAATTAGGATAAATCCTTTCCTTACAGCGAGTTCTAATCTCTATTTGGAGAACAAATTAAATTTACCTTTTTTGTATAGAAAATCAAATCTTCTCTTTGAATAAAGCTTGGAGATTGGTCCAAACGCGGTTTGTTGTCTGTGGGACAGTCAGCTGCTAAACAAACAAGCAATTGAAGTAACATACAGGCAGGGATTATTATGGAGTCCCCAATCATGTGATGTGTGATGTCACAATATGGTGACATCACACATCTGGCACAAACAAGCAATGAAGTACAGGCGGGATATTATGGGATGTCACAAGTCAGTGATGTGGGGACTTCACGTTTCCATGGCGATAAGTTTAAAAAAAATATATATATTCAAAATACCTATATTAAAAATATAAAACCCATATATATAAACCAATTTCAGACACGAAAGACGTTCAAGTCTAATATCATTGGTTTACTCCAGCAATAATTGTATTTTTATGAATAGGTTCTATGTAATAAATTCGGTGCTGCTGTTGATTCCCAATAGGATACGACTGCCAGATCGACCCACAAGACACTCACAGAGACGTGTGTAAGAACTTATTCATGGGTGACAGCAGATAGACAGTGGTGTGTAGGGATTCACCATAGAAACCATTAGCGGTTTCTATGGGGCCCGGGAGCCGAGGGGGCCCCGGCTATGCCAGGACAGTTACATCATCATTATTCATATTGTTAGGTAACTTTTCTGCCCAGTCTCTAAGCCCATTGGTTTCTAAGGACGGAGAGTGTCTAAAATCGAGCGATTGTTTAGACAGGCACGCATGGCGTCACCACCGAGCGATGGTTTAGCGGCGCGCCATGGCGGTCACACCGATCGCTGGTTTAGACAGCGCCACACCATGGCGGTGAATAAGTTAGCCAGGAAGGCAGGAGAGTGAGGGGAGAGACGCGTTGGGGAGCAGGAGATCCAATCACCAGTCTCCAGCTCAGACCCAAGAATCAGAAGAAGGAGAGGGAGAGAAACAAGCAGACAATTGATTGACATTACAGGAGGAATAGACAGTGGTTGGCAATGCACGGAACTTACTTGATGAACAAGGTTGGGTTGGGTGGTGATACTGGAATAAGGAAAAACAGTTGTTACTGACAGTGAGACAAAATATAAAAATATACTGGAAAGTGTTGGGTTGGGGAATTGGAAAACTAATTTATTCGCTCATGGGGGGGGAGGGGCTGTTATAGAGAAATATATATAATAAATAATGGAACAAATACATCAAGGGATTAAACATTAACAGATTAATATTCTGAAGTGGTGCGAAGCAAATATGATTCAATGGGGGGTCTATGACAAAAATAAAATAAATAATGTTACCACCACATGATATAACGATATCAACGTCCACATTCATAATCTGTATGGACACAGAAGCTCCTCGGCTTTAATATCCTTATTAATTTTACAGTAGGGGATACATATCCCTTATAATATATGGGTGGTACCCAGAGTTCCCTGTATAACTCAGTCTGTGTCCTTGTACCTTTATATGGAAACAGAAACTACTCAGTGACTTCTAATATCCTTATAATTACAGTAGGGAATACATATCCGTATAATACATGAGTGGTACCCAGAGTTCCATGTATAACTCAGTCTGTGTCTTGTACTTTATATGGACACAAGAACTCCTCAATGACTTCTAATATCCTTATAATTACATAGGGAATCATTATCATGTGAATACGTGAGTAGGTAACCAGAGTTCCCTGTATAACTCAGTCTGTGTCCTGTAACCTTTATATAGACACAAACTCCTCAATGACTTCTATATCCTTATAATTTTACAGTAGGGAATACATTATCCCTTATAAATCGTGAGTGGTACCCCAGCGTCCCCTGTATAAATCAGTCTTTGTCCTGGTACCTTATATGGACACATGAAACTTCAGTGACTTTCTATATCCGTATAATGTACAGTGGGGATACAATCCCTTATAATAACTATGAGTGGTACCAGAGTTCCCTATATAACTCAGTCGGGCTTTAAAACCTACGAGTGTGTTAAGAGCAGAGGAAAGCAAATTAATTCTGTTGAAGGCCCGGGAAGGGAATATTTGGCGTTGATGAAAGACAGGTGCGAGACTGGCGAAATTAAGTCAGAATTGGAAAAATGCGAAGTCAAAAAAAGGCTTGTCGTGGTTTAACAACCTCAAGGGCTCTAGGAGGACGACTTACATAAAATGGGTTGTGGAAGTCGTCTAAATGGAGAGGTGTAACACGCATGGAGTCCGATGAAGTGCCCTTCAAAGGGCTAAAATACTAAAGCGAAGCAAGATAAAAACAGGTGGGTATTGAAATGAGACTTCGTTTGCCATCAAGCTGGATGGTGTATGGAACATAGTAAAATATAACATAGTAATAAGGGTGAATAAAGACATTCGTCCATCAGTCCAACCTATTCCCTTTTTTTTTTTTTTTTTTTAACCCTACCTAACAGTTGATCCAGAGGAAGGCAAAAAAAAACCCCCATGCGAAAAAGGGGGGGAAAAAATTCTTCCTGACGCCAAACGCAAGGAAAGGACATGAAAAACCAGATCTATATGCATTAATACCAGTAGTAATTTCTCAATATTTTCTAGGTTTTAAGAACAACTATCCAGGCCTTTGTTAAGAGTGATTCAATGAACTTGCCATTACCACCTCTGCTGGATACAGTTCCACAGTTGCACCGTTCTCACTGTAAAGAAACTCTCTAACTTGAAGATGAAACTAAAATTCTGTTCGTCCCACCGTAAAGGATGTCCAAGAAGTCCTCTGACTTATGGACCTATTAGTGAACAAGCCACCCAGAGAGTCTCACTTGTTGTATGGGCCATCTAATATATTTGTATAATGGTGATCATGTTCCACGCAACTGCCACTTCTCAATGTAAAACCGCCCTAACTTGTAATCTGCCTGCATATCAAGCACCTCCATCCCCTTATTATTTAGTTGCCCTTCCTGGAACTGCTGCCAGTTCCAAGATTCCATTTTGATATTGGGGGATTCAAAAACTGGCACCGCAGATTCCAAATGAGGCATTACCAGTGCCTTGTAAAGAGGCCGAGAATAATATTTTTCTCTCTTGAATCCATTCCCCTCTTTATACAAGACATATTTGCTAGCTCAGGTGCGACCTGGCATGTTTGCTACGCTTAAGTCTGTTAATCTACCGGAAACCCCAAACCTTTTGCCATTTCAGATGCACCTACACAGAGTTATTTATGGTTGTAGGTGGCACAGGGATGAGTAATCCCAAATGATCACCTTACATTTATCAACATTGAATCTCATCTGCCATTGGCACTGCCCATTGATTAATCTATCTAGGTCTGCTTGCAGCACTTGAACATCATTGGAAGTTTCCAAAGCTCTGCCTAATTTAGGGTCATCAGCAAACACAGCGACCTTGCTCTCAAATGCCCCCCGTCTAAGTCATTTATAAACGAATTAAACAGAAGTGGCTCCAGTACCCGAACCCTGAGGAACTTCCGCTTAGAATTTAGCCACAGAGATGTAGCTCCTTAACCACCACTCTCTGTTTGACGGTCCAATAAATCAGTCTCAATCCTAGGAAACAAATGTTTTCTTTCAAGGCAAGGTCAGATGGTCCTCACAGTTTATAACATTAGTAGCCTATGTGGCACAGTATTAAAGGCTTTGCAAAATCCAAATAACCACATCAACAGCTGTTGCATGAATATAACTTCTTACGCACTTCTTCAAAAAACCAATTAAATTTGTATGGCCAAGATCTATTCTAATAAATCCATTCTGACTAACTATAATAAGGGGGGATGATCTCTGGAGACAAAGTCAAAGGATATGATCCCTTAAACAAGTTTTCCATAACCTTCCCCTACCACTGAGGTTAGGCTTACAGGGTCTTATCGTTACCAGGCTTGTGAAACGACTACCTTTTTTGAATTTGGTATTACATTGGGCTTTTTTCAATCCAGCGGCAACATCCCCCGCAAAGCGAATCTGAAAAGATGAGACACAGTGGTCTTGCTAGAACTGAAATAAGCTCTTTAAAATCCTAGGATTGCAATCAGCTGGGGGATCCTGGCGACTTATGATATTAACTTTGTCTAATTGATTCCGTACAGATCCTCTGTTATCAATGTGAAAAATCTTCATTTCTCCTGAACATTGTTACAATCCCTTACTGTAAGGATTCTCAACAGTAAAAACCCGATGTAAAAAAACGGTTGAGCAGATTACCTTTTCGGCATCCTCTACAACCACCTCAGCTCCATTATTTAATGGTCCCACATGCTCAGTCTTCATCTTTTTTACCATTATAGACGTAAAAAACATCTTGGGGTGGACTTGCTTTGTTCGGCATCCGTATTTCATTTTTATTTTAGCTAGTATAATGATTTCTCGCACTCTTATTACAACTTTGAAGTCCCGTAAGCTGTTCTGCTGATTCTGCTTTCAAAATTTTAAAAGCCCTTTTTCTTTTTTCCATTTCCTTTTACCTGAGCATAAGCCATGAGGAGTGGACCTCTAAGTTTTTTACACTTGTTTTCCTAAAGGTACGGATGTGGAGAGTTATAGTTTAATATCCATTTAAAAGTGGTCCACATCTGCCTCAGTTATCTTTTTACCTAGAACAGTTCCCCCCAAGTCTATGAGCAGGAGCGATCTCCTTTAAAAGCATTTTTTTAAAATAGCGTTCCTAAAGTAAAAGTTGTTGTTAAGCCAGTGCACTTTAGTGTTCGGGAACCTATAGTGAAAGGGGGGGGGGGTAAAAAACCCACTATATCATGGTCACTATTCTAAGATTCCCATTACACTTCATCTCCAAAATGAGCTTGGGTTATTAGATATCACCAGATCCAACAACGCATTTGTCTAGTAGGAACTTCTCCATCTGTGAAAGAAAATGATGTCATATAGGAAATTTAAGAAACTTTCCTACTTTTTGACGGTGCTGGCGGCAGTTCCATTACTCCAATCTATTCAGGGTAGTTAAAATCCCCATAACCAGAACATGCCCCATACAGAGCCTTCGCAAACTGAATGGCGATTCATTCCACCTCTTCCCCGGCATTGGCGGCTTTAAACACACTCCAAAACACACCCCAATTAATTTTACCTACCTTCTTGCTTCCTGTTACACAGTTCCCCCATAATTTGTTTCTTGCAGAATAGTTTTTGCTCAAATCTATTACATCTTTTAAATTTGCTTCAATCCTGTTTTTTAAACCTAATACATCAACTCCTCCTGCCTTTCTATTAACCGGTAAGGTCTAAATAAGAGTACCCTTCAATATTTAAGGGCCAGTCGTGAGGTTTGTGAATCATTAAGCCATGATTCGCTTTACAAATTACATCATACCTTCCTTTAGAGCTATGATTTCAAGTTCGCCGGTTTTTCCCGCCAGACTCCTTGCATTTTGAAAAACATACATTTTCGATTATAAACTTGATTTACTTCCATACATGGTCGTACAGCCTCCTTATCCTCTATTGCTCCAACCACATCTCCTTCGTCTACCTCCGTTGGTTTACTAGCCCAGGATCCCTAACTTCTATATCTACACCTGTGTAGTTTAAACTCCCTCCCCCCCATACTAGTTAAAATCTCTCCAACCCCCTAGCCATCGTTCTCCCCAAAAACAGTTGCACCATCAAATTGAGGTGCAATCCGGTCAATACTAAAGAGCTGTAGCCAACAGAAAAGTCAGCCCAGTCTCTAAAAACCCAAACCCCATCTCCTACACCACTCTCTTAGCAACGCATTTTATACTCCTGAGCTCCCGATTGCCCCTAGCGTAGCACGTGGCTGCGGGTACGGTAGATTCTGAAATCACTAGCCTGGGAGTCCTTGCTTTAACTTGGCCCTAATTCTCGGAAATCATTTTTAAGGGACCTCACCTCCACCTCTAACTTTGTCATTGGCACCAATGTGAAACCAAGGACCCGCCGGGGTCACTCCCAGCCCCACCCAATAATCTGTCTACACGATCCACCACTGTCGAACCCTAGCAACAGGCAGGACAACACACTGTTGGCATGCAGGGTCCTGGCGACAGATACCCTTATCTACCCTTCTAATAATAAGAATCCCCTACCACTACCACCTGTCATCCTTCTAGCCCCCCAGTTCTCCTCCCTTGTATTGGAGATGGTCGTCCCTGGTGTGCTCAAGGGAAAGGCCAACGCTCCATACTCCATGTATCGATTCATGAATCGGTTTTGGACTTTGCTTGGCGCAAGGAGAGAACGAAGATTTCACAAAAAACTACCACAGGAATCTGGAAGAAAAGGTGATTGTCATTCCATCAATTCATTATAAAACAAAGAGAGCTTATAATTATGACCTTGAAGTATCGGGGAATATGGATGAGACAGCAATGATTTTTGATCTTCCAAGCAACAGGACTGTGGCATTCCTGGGAGAAAAAAATATTTTCCTTAGAACAACCGGGATGAAAAAAAACCATTTCACAGTGGTTCTGGCATGTTTGGCCAATGGAGTCAAGCTGCGGCCTGTTATTATAGTTAAAAGAAAGACCTTGCCAAAAAGTGCCAAAATACCCACGAATCACTGTCCGTCAACATGTTAAAGGCTGGATGGATGTAACAAGGAACAAAATTAGGATAGAAGAGATATGGAATGGACGACCAGGAGTAGCTTTAAAAAAAAAAACCCTCACTGCTAGTGTGGGATTGTTTAGAGCCCATATATGTGAAGATGTAAAAACAATGCTAGTCATTTCAAACCACTTGCGTGTTATTCCTGGTGGGCTTACATCTGTTTTACAGCCCTTGGATGTGTCTATAAACAAACCTTTTAAAGACCGTGTGCGAAAAATGTGGCACGAATGGATGTCGTCAGGTCAAGCCAAAGTGACAAA
>JAACNH010001071.1:0-105009 GCA_019447015.1 Hymenochirus boettgeri | reverse complement strand
GTTTCCCTACCCGGGCACACAAGAAGTTAAAGTAGTTACATTCGCTGTGTCTGTATTACTACACCACAATGCCATCCGGTTATAGCGTTCTAAACTACATTACCCATCGATCTCTGTAATATCCACAATACCATCCTGTATAGCGTTCTAACTACATTACCCACTCGATCTCTGTAATATCCACAATGCCATCCTGTATAGCGTTCTAACTACATTACCCATCGATCTCTGTAATATCCACAATGCCATCCTGTATAGCGTTCTAACTACATTACCCATCGATCTCTGTAATATCCACAATGCCATCCTGTATAGCGTTCTAAACACTACCCATCGATCTCTGTAATATCACACATAGCCATCCTGTATAACGTTCTAAAGACATTAGATCTGGTATAACTCAATATTTACCCAATAAAACACAGTAAGAGGCTGGGAGCTTTTGCATTAGATCTATTTGCCCTTTATCTGCCATAGTGTGATTTAGTGTAAGTGTTATACACTCTGCACATTGTGTTGGGTTGTACCATAGGTGTGATTTAGTGTAAGGTGCTACACACACTGCACATTGTGTTGGACTGATACCATAGTGTGATGTTTAGTGTAGGTGCTACACACACTGCACATTGTGTTGGATTGAACCATAGTTGATTTAGTGTAGGTCGATACACACACTGCACATTGTGTTGGATTGATACCATAGTGTGATTTAGTGTAAGGTGCGCTTACACACTGCACATTGTGTTGGATTGATACCAAGTGTGATTAGTGTAAGGTGCGATACACACTGACATTGTGTTGGATTGATACCATAGTGTGATTAGTGTAAGGTGCTATACACACTGCACATTGTGTTGGATTGATACTTAGTGTGATTTAGTGTAAGGTTGCTATACACACTGCACATTTGGTTGGATTGATACCATAGTGTGATTTAGTGTAAGGTGCGATACACACTGGCACATTGTGTTGGATTGATACCATACTGTGATTCAGGTAAGTTGCTATACACACTGCACATTGTGTTGGATTGATACATAGTGTGATTTAGTGTAAGGTGCTATACACAACTGCACACATTGTGTTGGATTGATAACATAGGTGTGATTATTGTAAGGTGCTATACACACTGCACATTGGTTGGATGATAACATGTGTGATTTTTAGTGTAAGGTGCTAACACAAGTACATTGTGTTGGATTGATACCATAGTGTGATTTAGTGTAAGGTGCTATACACACTGCACATTGTGTTGGATTGATACCATAGTGTAATTTAGTGTAAGGTGCTATAAACACTGCACATTGTGTTGGATGATACCATAGTGTGATTTAGTGTAGGTGCGATTACACACTGCACATTGTGTGGATTGATACCTAGTGTGATTTAGTGTAAGGTTGCTATACAACACTGCACATTGTGTTGGATTGATACCATAGTGTGATTTAGTGTAGGTGCTATAACACCTGCACATTGTGTTGGATTGATACCATAGTGTGATTTAGTGTAAGGTGCTAATACAGCACGCACATTGTGTTGGAATGATACCATAGTGTGATTTAGTGTAAGGTACGTACACACTGCACATTGTGTTGGATTGATTCCATAGTGTGATTTAGTGTAAGGTGCGATACACACGGTACATTGGTGATTGATTCCATAGTGTGATTTAGTGTAAGGTGCTATACACACCTGCACATTGTGTTGGACTGATACCATAGTGTGATTTAGTGTAAGGTGCTATACACACTGCACATGTGTTGATTGATTCCATAGTGTGATTTAGTGTAAGGTGCGATACAACATGCACATTGTGTTGGATTGATACCATAGTGTGATTTAGTGTAAGGTGCTATACACACTGCACATTGTGTTGGATTGATTCCATAGTGTGATTTAGTGTAAGGTGCTATACACACTGCACATTGTGTTGGATTGATTCCATAGTGTGATTTAGTGTAAGGTGCTATACACACTGCACATTGTGTTGGACTGATACCATAGTGGGATTTAGTGTAAGGTGCTATACACACTGCACATTGTGTTGGATTGATTTCCATAGTGTGATTTAGTTGTAAGGTGCTATACACACTGCACATTGTGTTGGATTGATTCCATAGTGTGATTTATTGTAAGGTGCTAACACACACTGCACATTGTGCTGGATTGATACCATAGTGGTGATTTAGTGTAAGGTGCTATACACACTGCACATTGTGTTGGATTGATACCATAGTGTGAATTAGTGTAAGGTGCTATACACACTGCACAATGTGTGGATTGATAACATAGTGTGATTTAGTGTAAGGTGCTATACACACTGCACATTGTGTTGGAATTGATACCATAGTGTGATTTAGTGTAAGGTGTGATACACACTGCACGTTGTGTTGGATTGTATACCATAGTGTGATGTAGTGTAAGGTGCTATACACACTGCACTTGTGTTTGGATTGATACCATAGTGTGATTTAGTGTAAGGTGTCATACACAACTGCACATTGTGTTGGATTGATAACATAGTGTGTGATTTAGTGTAAGGTGTGATACACACTGCACATTGTGTTGGATTGATACCATAGTGTGATTTGATGTAAGGGCTATACACACTGCACATTGTGTTGGATTGTAACCATAGTGTGATTTAGTGTAAGGTGCGATACACACTGCACATGTGTTGGATTGATACCATAGTGTGATGTAGTGTAAGGTGCTATACACACTGCAATTTTTGTGTTGGATGATAACATAGTGTGATTTAGTGTAAGGTGCTATACACACTGCACATTGTGTTGGATTGATACCATAGTGTGATTTAGTGTAAGGTGCTATACACACTGCACATTGTGTTGGATTGATACATAGTGTGATTTAGTGTAAGGTGTGATACACTAAGCTATGAGTAAGAGCTTCTGCTTGAAACGCGTAGGCGGTTTTTTAACTATGTTGTAGTTGTTAATGGCGTGAATGCCTCATAAAGCGTGTTTTAATGATACGGTGTGGGTACTCTAAGAATTCCGGTGTGCGCCGAATCGTGAGGAATCTCCATTATACGTGTGTGTCACTAAACAGAACCAAAGCGATAGGGTTCGGGCAGGCGGCAGGCACAGACCACCAGAGGGACTGGTGATTACCATGATCCTTGAGTCATTTGAATGATTAACATGTTTCAACAATTGGGAAAATTCCAACGACAGGCACAGGGTTTGTTACACCCTGTGCCCATATCAGAACAAGTGAGTTTGATTTGTGTGAACACTAGCTGCATTGGATACAGATCGCTTGATCAGCATGTTTAATTAGAATAAGGTGTGATACAACAGCCAACATGTGTTGGATGATACATAGTGTGATTGTATATGAAGGTGCTATCACACTGCACATTGTGTTGGATTTATAACATAGTGGGATTTAGTGTAAGGTGCTACACACTGCACATTGTGTTGGATTGATTCCATAGTGTGATTTAGTGTAAGGTGCTGTACACACTGCACATTGTGTTGGATTGATACCATAGTGTGATATAGTGTAAGGTGCTATACACACTGCACATTGTGTTGGATTGATTACCATAGTGTGATGTAGTGTAAGGTGTATACACACTGCACATTGTGTTGGATTGATACCATAGTGTGATTAGTGTAAGGGCTACAACACTGCACATTTTGTGTTGAGTGATAACCTAGTGTGATTTAGTGTAAAGGGTGTATACACCTGCACATTGTGTGGATTGATTACCATAGTGTGATTTAGTGTAATGTGAGATACACACTGCAAATGTGTTGGATTGATAACATAGTGTGATTGTTGTAAGGTGCTACACACACTGCACATTGTGTTGGATTGATACCATGTGTGATTTAGTGTAAGGTGCTACACACACTGCACATGTGTGTGGATTGATAACATAGTGTGATTAGTGTAAGGTGCTATAAACACTGCACATTGTGTTGGATTGGAAACATAGTGTGATGTAGTGTAAGGTGCTACCACCACTGCACATTGTGTTGGATTGATAACATAGTGTGAGTTATGTGTAAGGTGTTATTACACGCTGCACATTGTGTTGGATTGTGATAACATAGTGTGATGTAGTGTAAGGTGCGATACACACTGCACATTGTGTGGATTGATACCATAGTGTGTATTTAGTTGTAAGGTGCTATACACACTGCCATTGGGTTGGATTGATCCATAGTGTGATTTAGTGTAAGGTGTGTTATACACACTGCACATTGTGTTGGATTGATACCATAGTGTGATTTAGTGTAAGGTGCTATACACACTGCACGTGTTTGATTGATACCATAGTGTGATTTAGTGTAAGGTGCTATACACACTGCACATTGTGTTGGATTGATTCCATAGTGTGATTTAGTGTAAGGTGCTATACACACTGCACATTGTGGCTTGGATTGATACCATAGTGTGATTTAGTGTAAGGTTCGCATACACTGCACATTGTGTTGGATTGATAACATAGGTGTGATTTAGGTAAGGGGTGCTATACACACTGCACATTGTGTTGGACTGATACCATAGTGTGATTTAGTGTAAGGTGCTACACACTGCACATTGTGTGGATTGATTCCATAGTGTGATTTTAGTGTAAGGTGCTGTACACACTGCACAATGTGTTGGATTGATACCATAGTGTGATATATGTGTAAGGTGTGCTATACACACTGCACATTGTGTTGGATTGATACCATAGTGTGATTAGTGTAAGGTGCTATACACACTGCACATTGTGTTGGAGATGATACATAGTGTGATTTAGTGTAAGGTGCTACACACACTGCACATTGTGTTGGATTGATAACATAGTGTGATTTAGTGTAAGGTGTTATACACCTGCACATTGTGTGGATTGATACCATAGTGTGATTTAGTGTAAGGTGAGAACACACTGCAAATTGTGTTGGATGATAACATAGTGTGATGTAGTGTAAGGTGCTATACACACTGCACATTGTGTTGGATTGATACCATAGTGTTGATTTAGTGTAAGGGTGCTACACACTGCACATTGTGTTGGATTGATAACATAGTGTGATGTTATGTGTGTAAGGTGTTATACACGCTGCACATTGTGGTGGATTGATACACATAGTGTGATTTAGTGTAAGGTGAGATACACACTGACACATTGTGTGGATTGATACACTAGTGTGTGATTTAGTGTAAGGGCTACACACACTGCACATTGTGTTGGATTGATAACATAGTGTGATTAGTGTAAGGTGCTATACACATGCCATTGTGTTGGATTGATAACATAGGTGATGTAGTGTAAGGTGCTCAACACACTGCACATGTGTTGGATTGATAACATAGTGTGATTAGTGTAAGGTGTTATACACCTGCACATTGTGTTGGATGATAACATAGTTGTTGTAGGTAGTGTAAGGGCATACACCTGCACATGTGTTGGATTGATACATAGTGTGATTTAGTGTAAGGTGCTATACACTGCACTTGTGTTGGATTGATTCCATAGTGTGATTTAGATAAGGTGTTATACACGCTGCACATTGTGTTGGATTGATACCATAGTGTGATTTAGTGTAAGGTTGCTATACACACTGCACTGTGTGGTTGGATTGATACCCATAGTGTGATTTAGTGTAAGGTGCTATACACACTGCACATTGTGTTGGATTGATTCCATGTGTGATTTAGTGTAAGGTGCTATACACACTGCACATTGTGTGGATTGATACCATAGTGTGATTTAGTGTAAGGTTGCGATACACACTGCACATTGTGTTGGATTGATAACATAGTGGTGTGATTTAGTGTAAGGTGCTTACACACTGCACATTGTGTTGGATATGATACCATAGTGTGATTTAGTGTATTTTAGGTGCTATACACACTGCACATTGTGTTGGATTGATACCATAGTGTGATTTTAGTGTAAGGTGCTATACACACTGCACATTGTGTTGGATGATACATATGTGTGATTTAGTTAAGGTGCTATACACACTGCACATTGTGTTGGATTGATACCATAGTGTGATTTAGTGTAAGGTGTGATACACACTGCACAATGTTGTTGGATTGATACATAGTGGTGATTTAGTGTAAGGTGCGATACACACTGTACCTTGTGTTGGATTGATACCATAGTGTGATTTAGTGTAAGGTTTGATACACACTGCACATTGTGTTGGATTGATACCATAGGGTGATTTAGTGTAAGGTGCGATACACACTGCACATTGTGTTGGATTGATACCATAGTGTGATTTAGTGTAAGGTTTGATACACACTGCACATTGTGTTGGATTGATACCATAGGGTGATTTAGTGTAAGGTGCGATACACACTGCACTGTCGTTGTGTTGGATTGATAACATAGTGTGATTTAGTGTAAGGTGCGATACACACTGACATTGTGGATTGATAAACATAGTGTGATTTAGTGTAAGGTTGATACACATGTCACATTGTGTGGATTGATACCATAGGGTGATTTAGTGTAAGGTGCTGATACACACTGTCACATTGTGTTGATTGATACCATAGTGGTGATTTAGTGTAAGGTTTGATACACACTGCACATTGTGTTGGATTGATACCATAGTGTGATTGTAGTGTAAGGTGCTGATAACACACTGCACATTGTGTTGGATTGATACCATAGTGTGATGTAGTGTAAGGTGTGATACACACTGCACATTGTGTTGGATTGATACCATAGTGTGATTTAGTGTAAGGTGTGATACACACTGCACATTGTTGTGTTGGATTGATACCATAGTGTGATGTAGTGTAAGGTGCTATACACACTGCACATTGTGTTGGATTGATAACATAGTGTGATGTAGTGTTAAGGTGCTATACACACTGCACATTGTGTTGGATTGATACCATAGTGTGATTTAGTGTAAGGTGGCTATACACACTGCACATTGTGTTGGATGATACCATAGTGTGATTTAGTGATAGTGCTGATACACATTAAGGTGGATCTATTGTTTATAGACTGCTGTTAATTGCACATTGTGTTGGATTGATACTAGTGTGATTAGTGTAAGGTGTGATCACACTGCACATTGTGTGGATTGATACCATAGTGTGATTAGTTTGTAAGGTGTGATACACACTGCACATTGTGTTGGATTGTACCATAGTGTGATTTAGTGTAAGGTGTGATACACACTGCACATTGTGTTGGATTGATACCAAGTGTGATGTTAGTGATGTAGTGTAAGGTGCATACACACTGCACATTGTGTTGGATTGATTCCATAGTGTGATTTAGTGTAAGGTGCTATACACACTGCACATTGTGTTGGATTGATTCCATAGTGTGATTTAGTGTAAGGTGATATACCACACTGCACATGTGTTGGATTGATAACATAGTGGTGATTTAGTGGAAAGGTGCTATACACACTGCACATTGTGTTGGATTGATACATAGTTGTGATTTAGTGTAAGGTGCTATACACACTGCACACTGTGTTGGATTGATTCCATAGTGTGATTTAGTGTAAGGTGCTACACACACTGCACATTGTGTTGGAATGAACATAGTGTGATGTAGTGTAAGGTGCTATAACACTGCACATTGTGTTGGATTGATACCATAGTGTGATTAGTGTAAGGTGCTATACACAATGCACATTGTGTTGGATGATACCATAGTGTGATTAGTGTAAGGTGGTATACACACTGCACATTGTGTGGTGATTGATACAATAGTGTGATTTAGTGTAAGGGTGCTATACACACTGCACATTGTGTTGGATTGATAACATAGTGTGTGATGTAGTGTAAGGTGCTATACACACTGACCATTGTGTTTGAATTGATACCATAGTGTGATTTAGTGTAAGGTGTGATACACACACTGCACATTGTGTTGGATGATACCATAGTGTGATTTAGTGTAAGGTGCTATACACACTGCACATTGTGTTGGATGATACCATGTGTGATTTAGTGTAAGGTGCTATTACACATGACACATTGTGTTGGATTGATAACATAGTGTGATTTAGTTAAGGTGTTATACACACTGCACATTGTGTTGGATTGATAACATAGTGTGATTTAGTGTAAGGTGTTATACACACTGCACATTGTGTTGGATTGAAACTAGTGTGATTTAGTGTAAGGTGCTATACACACTGCACATTGTGTTGGATTGATAACATAGTGTGATTTAGTGTAAGGTGTTATACACGGTGCACATTGTGTTGGATGTTAACATAGTGGATTTAGTGGTAAGGTGCTATACACGCTGCACATGTGTTGGATTGATACCATAGTGTGATTTTAGTGTAAGGTGCTATACACACTGCACATTGTGTTGGATTGATAAACATAGTGTGATTTAGTGTAAGGTGCCTACACACTGCACTGTGTTGGATTGGTACCATAGTGTTATTTAGTGTAAGGTGCCTTACACACGCACATTGTGTTGGATTGATAACAATGTATTGTCAGTCCAGTTATTACAGACAGATCTCTCTCATAGACAGGGAAAGAAGTTTTTACTGACTGGACCTACTCTGACCTGACCGCGGTTTCTTTTACCCGAACGCACCATTCAACCCAATGCGGGTTACCCGAACCGTAAATCAGGTAACCCGTGGGTACCCGACCCGAAGCAGACTCTAATGTGGTCGGTCCCAAACGTTCTCCATGCCTTGCAAGAACATTCGGGACTGTTGTGTGGATTAAAGATTGTCTGTAGGGTGTGTACCTGCTACGATATAAAGGCCTGGTCCTCAATGATTGGGCTAACCAACATACAGACTATCAGGGGGGGGGCTAGTCATCGATGCTGGTCCTCAATGTGGCTACCAACATACAGACTTATCAGGGGTGGAGTTAGTCATCGATGCCTGGTCCTCAATGATTGGCTAACCAACATACAGACTTATCAGGGGTGGAGTTAGTCATCGATGCCTGGTCCTCAATGATTGGCTTACCAACATACAGACTTATCAGGGGTGGGGTTAGTCACCGATGCCTGGTCCTCATGATTGGCTTACCAACATACAGACTTATAGGGGTGGGGTTAGTCACCGATGCCTGGTCCTCAATGATTGGCTTACCAACATACAGACTTATCAGGGGTGGGGTTAGTCACCGATGCTGGTCTCAATGATTGGCTTACCAACATACAGACTTATCAGGGGTGGGGTAGTCACCGATGGATGGTCCTCAATGATTGGCTTACCAACATACAGATTATTAGGGGTGGGGTTAGTCACCGATGCCGTGGTCCTCAATGATTGGCTTACCAACATCAGACTTATCAGGGGTGGGGGTAAGTCACACCGATGCCTGGTCCTCAATGATTGGCTACCAACATACAGACTTTCAGGGTGGGGTTTAGTCACCGATGCCTGGTCCTCAATGATTGGCTAACCAACATACAGACTTATCAGGGGTGGGTTAGTCACCGATGCCTGGTCCTCAATGATTGGCTAACCAACATACAGACTTATCAGGGGTGGGGTTAGTCACTAATGCCTGGTCCTCAATGATTGGCTAACCAACATACAGATTTATCAGGGGGGGTGGAGTTAGTCACCACGTGTTTGACTCAGAGCTTGACCCGATAGTCATTTAAAGACAAAGAACTAATAAACTGATTTAAGGTAAGTTGATAAAACTGCCTCTTAATAGAGATAATGCCTTCTAATAAAAAATAAACTACATTATATATTTATGGTCAAATTAGAACATCAATCCACAACTCACCCTGTGCTGTAGAATCGCTTCCAACGCCCTGAACTCAAACGGCAGAGAATAGGTGACCAGCTGACCTTCTCCTGCTAACTGGGGCGCGAGTTCTCTAAAGATCCACTGCTCCAGGTGCAAATTCCGATAATCCAGTATCAAAAGGTATTGAGGGCTAATTACTGCCTTTAAAAACTGTAACATCAAAGGAATAAACAGGACACTCAATAAGAGAATTCAAATAGAAGGTTTACTGGATCTGCAGTAAGAAAAATGAAATTCCATTTCTCACGGGCAAAGTGCTTCTTACATCTCTACAATGCAGAGGTTTATCAACATCCCTATATGATTGTCTAACTTGCATCTGGTTATATCCAGAATATTGCATGGATCTCACCCTACCCCTAGTTGTCACATGTTACACAAGTTCTTCAGGTTCACAAGACCAAGGCAAAATAAAATATTAAGATATTCCCTATAGGTGATAACCTTACTATGGCCTTGTTATTTTATATATTATACTATACATGGAATTTCTAAATGAGCAAAAAATTAGCTTGTTCATATAAGCAACAGACAGCGTCTAAATGAGCAAAAAATTAGCTTGTTCATATAAGCAACAGACAGCGACAAGCTTTTAGGGCATGTTAGTCTAAATTCCCTCAGCACAATATTTTTATTGGATACTTTAAAATCAAACGTCCTTCAAAACTGGCCAGAAAAAATAAACCAGTTATGTCAACAATACAGAACCACTTGATCTTCCTTACGTTGTGTGTGTGATGGGAAACGTTGATAAGTTGGGTGGGGGTGACTAAGGTACCCACTACAGTATATTATCAGTGTTATTCAATAAAAGTTCTTATCGTTTAAAATAGTGCTAATTTTACCCCAACGAATCAGATGTTAGCTTTCAAATGTTAAATAAGATCTGATAAGTTGGGGCTAAATTAGCACCATTTTAAATGATAAGACCTTTTATTGAATCTCCCTGATAGTGTATAAAGTACTTTTCAGCACTGGATTGTCCTTTTGTTTGTAGAACAGACTTACGGTACAACTTCAATCAGAATTTACCTATAAAACCCAATCCCAAGTCCTTATCCCTGTGACAGAATCTTTCACTGCCTATGGCTACTAGTTTGCACTGATTACACAGGTCCCTATGTGTACATATTATAAACCAATTGGAATCACAGGGGGAGCAAATAGAAGGTTGTTTGAACCACATAGTAAAGCCAAAATACCTCCATCCTTAAAATGATCTTCCCGTTTCTAGAATTGATGCTGACCAGATGCTGGAATCTCAAGTCTCGCGCTTGAAGACCTAACTCCTGATATAACTCCGTTTTTTTTCTTTCTGGAATCAGAACAATATAATTAATAAGTATGTGGACAATAAAGTTTCACTTTTGAAAACTAAAAAACATCTTGTTTATAAAAAAAATGCATTTTTATGGATTGCCTGATTTTACCTGAAACATATTTAAAAAATGTAACCCAGTATAGAAAAACACAAAGTACCTTTAATAACATTCCGTGCAAACATAGGCATCACCCATGATTTAGCCCTAATGAGGAGCAAAGCGTATTAGGGGATCATAATTTAGCTGATTAAGGCTGGGGATAGCAAAACTATTTCTAGAAAGGTGGATAAGAAAATAAATAGCATAAACATGGAATTTGGCAACTCACACGCTTCAGAGAAACAGCTCATACACACATGTAATCCGCTGGGACTAAACATCTGTTACGGTTGGTAAAGCACCCATACATGTCAGACGAAAAGCATTCATACATCTCTTGCGTCGCGGAACGGCCCCCTCAATCGCACGTACATGCATTCAATTATATATTATATTATGTCACAACACATGCATCTATAGATAAGACAAATAGATATTTTTTCTGTACCTACCAAATGACATTATGTTGCCAGCTTTGTCAAATTTCATCTATAGAATGAGAAAACAATAGATAAATCTCCTTTTGTAAATTTTCCAGGATTGTCTTTTGTTAAACTTCTATCTACCGTTCTGAACCCAGCACTATAATGATTGGTAGCTTATTCCAAGTGCTGTACCCCCCCATTTATATCTGGATGTTGTCCCTCCCAGTTAAGGTCCGCACACATGGGCAATCGTGGGGACCGACCCGCTTTACACCTAGTTCTATCCAATGTTATAAAGGATAACTCATTGTACTTGCAGCCATTGGGCATGATAGATTGAAGCTGTGGTTAGGGACCATCAGAATATCATGTAAGGCTGAGTACACAACGGACATCCCTGGCCCCAATATTTACTCACAACACACAGTTTGAAAATCAATTGTGTTGTCTGTTGGATGGAATTAAAATGACAACCAAAGAATATTTGTGTGGTTGCTAGTGTGTCGTAATTAAAGACCATGCAAACGTTGATGAAAAAGGTTGGTTTCAGCAAATATTCCCATGTGTACCTACCTACCTTAAACAGAAAGTGCATTTACATCGGACATAAAATCGGCAAACACTATTTAAAGGGTATGTTCACCCTCAAAACTTAATTTTACTGACAGCTTAATCCCCAAACAGTAAGTTAGATAATAAACATAATAAACCGATTTTGGACTCTCCACACCTTTCGTTTAAGGGCCCAAAATCTATAAACCTAAATACATTTTTTTTTAAAAGGTTAAACCGTGCTATTAACCTACTTACCACCGCAAATACTGGGGCTACACTGGCTAGCGTCGCTTGTGCCCCATCGGTGGAGGTGAGTCGATAAAACAAACCTAAAATACTCAGGAAATAAGAAATGCAGCTTCATTATAAGCTCTCAATAGATTACAGGACAATCTATGGGTCCAGTCCGCCCTATCCCACCACTGAATCCAGGAATCAGCCAATGGAAAGACATGTTTATTATAGTCATTTATTGAGAGGGGAGAGGACATGGAATTGTAAGCTCTTTCGGGGCAGGGTCTGATGTGAATGTGTACATGGAACTGTAAAGCGCTACAGAGATGTCGGCGCTATTTAAATCCACAATAATAATAAACTCACCCATAATACTAATAGGGGGAGTGATTAAGGGTTTAGTCCCCCTTTAAGTTTTGTCTTATGTTCAGATAAATTGCAGCAATTACAAATGTATACATGTGATATCTGGATTTCAACACATTAAAACCAATCATTTTATAAAAGCGCTACATTTAATTATTGGAAAAAAGGATTCCGTTATGAAATTACATGATGCTACATAGGTGACATAGAGAACTACAGATAAAAAATCTAAATGACCCTGCATGGATTCTAGAATTCCTAACTGATCGCTGTATATCCCCAAAATAACCAACATTGTGGGGAAACGGAGAGTTTAAAGGGAATGTCCGCCCCTCTGGAAAAAAATTAATATGTTAAGCAGCACACACCTAAACCTTGAGTTTGTGTACATTTTCTAAATCTGCTTCCAGCAAGAGATCTCATTCTTACAGGCTCTGCGATCCACCGCCACGGCTTTGCACTCCGCACTCCACTTCCGGGTAAGGCAGTCCGTCTCGGCCATGACAGTGACATCATGTCCAATCGCTGACTGCCATTCCCGGATGAGCTTCCACTGCGGCTGCTCAGGAAAAGAAAAAGAACACAGCAGCTGCAGTGGAGAGGGAGTGCAGAGACAGGAAGTGGCAGTGGATCGAGTGAGTGAATTCTCAAGCTGGGAGCAAAGCTAAAGGAACTCTAGGTTTACGGGGTGCTGCATAACATACTATTTAGGGGTGGACATTCCCTTTAATTCTGCCAGAGCGAAGCACAAACCCAGACACCATTAGGGTGGCCATAGACACTGCAGAATTTGCTGAGCATCACATTATGGTGGCTATATACGTAACAATCATTATTGTTCAATATATCCGGATATTTTACAATTGTGGGACTGTGTATGACTGATCAGCTAAGCTGATTGGGGGCCCAATCCTATCGCACTATACAAGAACCATACAATGTGATTGTAGTGTCTGTGGGCACCATTAATGTAACGATGCAGATGAACTACTGCCAACGCATGGGTCAATATCGGCTCCGATTACATTAAGAAGAGTGAGACGATACGTTGGGCCAGGTGTATGGACTCCCATCCCCACACCGCACCGCAGAGACAGAACTTCGCTAGTGTGATCTCAAATCTCCCAGTTCCATCTTCTACTGCCTCCAATTGTTTAGGAATCTACAACTCCCAGCATTCCCTCTGTAGGTGAGGAATGCTGGGAGTTGTAGTTTCCATTTGGAGGCACACTATTTCATTTAAGAATCCCTGTATCTAGTGAATAATGCTTCAAACTACAACTCCCAGCATTCCCTGGGTTTCCTCTGTAGGTGAAGAATGCTGGGAGTTGTAGTTTCCATCTGGAGGTACAGTTTAAAAATCCTTGTATCTTGTGAATGTTTTAAATAGACTACAACTCCCAGCATTCCCAGAAGTTCCCTCTGTAGTTGAGGAATGTTGAGAGTTGCAGTTTCCATCTGGAGGCATACTGTGAATAATGTTCCCAGCAGGAATGCAAACAAGGCATGCTGGGAGTTGTAGTTCCTACTCACCGTTGCAGGGACATGTTCTGTAAATGACCCTGTGCCATTTATTCCCACAATAGCGCCTGAAAGCTCCAACTTGCCCCAGAACAGACCAGACCTGCCCCTTCTTTACACCCAACCTGCGCAAAATGCAGGAAACCTCCATAGACAGAACAAGTAGCCAGAACTCGGGGAAAAACCCGCCCAGGACTCTGGAAATGGATTCCACCAATCACAACACAGAATGGAATGTCACGTGATCTTGTAAACGGCAATCCTCATTGGAGGGGTATCCCACCTTTTTTTCCAACAAGCTTTATTGCTAAAAGAAACAACAAGACAGAGAGAGAGACTAATGAGTGTAATTACTGTGTCTATAACCCACACAGTGTGTCACACCGACCGTCAGTAATAGGAATCACAGTGTCACCGTCTGCTGGGTCTGGTACACCGACCGTCAGTAATGGGAATCACAGTGTCACATCACCGTCTGGCTTGGGCCTGGTACACCGCCGTCAGTAATGGGAATCACAGTGTCAACCTCTGCTGGGTCTGGTACACACCGCCGTCAGTAATGGGATCACAGTGTCACGTCGTGCTGGCCTGGTACTTCGTCCGTCAGTAATGGGAATCACGTGTCACCGTTGCTGGTCCTGGTGACCCCGACCGTCATAATGGGAATCACAGTGTCACCGTCTGCTGGGTCTGTACACCCGACCGTCAGTAATGGGAATCACAGTGTCACTCTGCTGGGCTGGTACAACGACCACCTTCAGTAATGGAATCACAGTGTCACCGTCTGCTGGGTCTGGTACACCGACCGTACGTAATGGGAATCACAGTGGTCACCCGTCTGCTGGGTCTGGTCACCGACCGTCAGTAATGGGAAATCAAAAACAGTGTCACCGTCTGCTGGGTCTGGGACACCGACCGTCAGTAATGTGACACAGTGTCACCGTCTGCTGGGTCTGTACACCGACCTCAGTATGGGAATCACAGTGTCACCGTCTGCTGGGTCTGGTACACCCGACCGTCAGTAATGGGAATCACAGGTGTCACCGTCTGCTGGGTCTGGTACACCGACCGTCAGTAATGGGAATCACAGTGTCACCGTCTGCTGGGTCTGGTACACCGACCGTCAGTAATGGAATCACAGTGTCACCGTCTGCTGGGTCTGGTACACCGACCGTCAGTAATGGGAATCACAGTGTCACCGTCTGCTGGGCTGGTACACCGACCGTCAGTATGGGAATCCACAGTGTCACCGTCTGCTGGGCTGGTACACCGACCGTCAGTAATGGGAATCAACCGTGTCACCGTCTGCTGGGCTGGTACACCGACCGTCAGTAATGGGAATCACATTGTCACCGTCTGCTGGGCTGGTACACCGACCGTCAGTAATGGGAATCACAGTGTCACCGTTCTGCTGGGTCTGGTACACCGACCGTCAGTAATGGGAATCACAGTGTCACCGTCTTCTGGGTCTGGTACACCGACCGTCAGTAATGGGAAATCACTGTCACCGTCTGCTGGTCTGGTACACAGACCGTCAGTAATGGGAATCACAGTGTCACCGTTGCTGGGCCTGGTACACCGACCGCAGTAATGGGAATCACAGTGTCACCGTCTGCTGGCCTGGTACACCGACCGTCAGTAATGGAATCACAGTGTCACCGTCTCGCTGGGCCTGGTACACCGACCGTCAGTAATGGGAATCACAGTGTCACCTGCTGCTGGGTCTGGTACACCGACCGTCAGTAATGGGAATCACAGTGTCACCGTCTGCGGGGTCGGTACACCGACCGTCAGTAATGGGAATCACAGTGTCACCGTCTGCTGGTCTGGTACACCGACCGTCAGTATGGGAACACCGTGTCACCGTCTGCGGCTGGTACACCGACCGTCAGTAATGGGAATCACAGTGTCACCGTCTGCTGGGTCTGGTACAGACCGACCGTCAGTAATGGGAATCACAGTGTCCACCGTCTGCTGGGTCTGGTACACCGACCGTCAGTAATGGGAATCACAGTGTCACCGTCTGCTGGGTCTGGTACACCGACCGTCAGTAAGGGAATCACATGTCACCGTCTGCTGGGTCTGGTACACCGACCGTCAGTAATGGGAATCACAGTGTCACACGTCATTGCTGGTCTGGTACACCGACCGTCAGTAATGGGAATCACAGTGTCACGTCTGCTGGGTCTGGTACACCGACCGTCAGTAATGGGAATCACAGTGTCACCGTCTGCTGGTCTGGTACACACGACCGTCAGTAATGGGAATCACAGTGTCACCGTCTGCTGGGTCTGGTACACCGACCGTCAGTAATGGGAATCACAGTGTCACCTCTGCTGGGTCTGGTACACCGACCGTCCAGTATGGGAATCCACAGTGTCACCGTCGCTGGGTCTGGTTACAACCGACCGTCATAATGGGAATCACAGTGTCACCGTCTGCTGGGTCTGGTACACCGACCGCACGTAATGGAATCACAGTGTCACCGTTGCTTGGTCTGGTACACCCGACCGTCAGTAATGGGGAATCACAGTGTCACCGTCTGCGGTCTGGTACACGACCGTCAGTAATGGGAATCACAAGTGTCACCGTCGCTGGGTCTGGTTCCACCGCCGTCAGTAATGGGAATCACAGTGTCACGTCTGTGGGTCTGGTAACACCGACCGTCAGCTAATGGGAATCACAGTGTCACCGTCTGCTGGGGTCTGGTACACCGACGCGTCAGTAATGGGAATCACAGTGTCACCGTCTGCTGGGTCTGGTACACCGACCGTCAGTAATGGGAATCAACAGTGTCACCGTCTGCTGGTCTGGTACACCGACCGTCAGTAATGGGAATCACAGTGTCACCGTCTGCTGGGTCTGGTACACCGACCGTCAGTAATAGGAATCACAGTGTCACCGTCTGCTGGGTCTGGTCACACACCGACGTCAGTAATGGGAATCACAGTGTCCCGTCTGCTGGGTCTGGTTCACCCGACCGTCAGTAATGGGAATCACATGTCACCGTCTGCTGGGTCTGGTACACCGACCGTCAGTAATGGGAATCACAGTGTCACCGTCTGCTGGGTCTGGTACACCGACCGTCAGTAATGGGAATCACAGTGTCACGTCGCTGGGTCTGGTACAACCGACCGTCAGTAATGGGAATCACAGTGTCACCGTCTGCTGGGTCTGGTACACCGACCGTCAGTAATGGGAATCATCACAGTGTCACCGTGTCTGCTGGGTCCTGGTACACCACCGTCAGTAATGGAATCACAGTGTCAACCGTCGCTGGGTCTGGTACACCGACCGTCAGTAATGGGAATCACAGTGTCACCGTCTGCTGGGTCTGTTACACCGACCGTCAGTAATGGGAATCACAGTGTCACCGTCTGCTGGGTCTGGTACACCGACCGTCAGTAATGGGAATCACAGTGTCACCGTCTGCTGGGTCTGTAACACCGACCGTCAGTAATGGGAATCACAGTGTCACCGTTGCTGGGGTCTGGTACAGGTACACCGCCCGTCAGTAATGGGAATCACAGTGTCACCGTCTGCTGGGTCTGGTAAACCGACCGTCAGTATGGAATCACAGTGTCACCGTCTGCTGGTCTGGTACACCGACCGTCAGTAATGGGAATCACAGTGTCACCGTCTTCTGCTGGGTCTGGTACAACCGACCGTCAGTAATGGAATCACAGTGTCACCGTCTGCTGGGTCTGGTACACCGCCCACCGTCAGTACACGTGTAATGAATCCCAGTGTCACCGTCTGCTGGGTCTGGTACACCGACCGTCAGTATGGAATCACAGTGTCACCGTCTGCTGGGTCTGGTACACCGACCGTCATATGGGATCATGTGCACCGTCTGGCTGGGTCTGGTACACGACCGTCAGTAATGGGAATCACAGTGTCACCGTCTGCTGGTCTGTACCCCGACCGTCAGTAATGGGAATCACAGTGTCACCGTCTGCTGGGTCTGGTACACCGACCGTCAGTAATGGAAATCACATGGGTCACCGTCTGCTGGGTTGGTACACCCGACCGTCAGTAATGGGAATCACAGTGTCACCGTCTGCTGGGTCTGGTACCCGACCGTCAGTAATGGAATCAACGTGTCACCGTCTGCTGGGTCTGGTACACCCGACCGTCAGTATGGGAATCAAGTGTCACCGTCTTCTGGGTCTGGTACACCGACCGTCAGTAATGGGAATCACGTGTCACCGTCTGCTGGGTCTGGTACACCGACCTCAGTAATGGGAATCACAGTGTCACCGTCTGCTGGTCTGGTACAACCGACCGTCAGTAATGGGAATCACGTGTCACCGTCTGCTGGGTCTGTACACCGACCGTCAGTAATGGGACAACAGTGTCCCCGTCTGCTGGGTCGGTACACCGACCGTCAGTAATGGGAATCACAGTGTCACCGTCTGCTGGTCTCGGTACACCGACCGTCAGTAATGGAATCACAGTGTCACCGTCTGCTGGGTCTGGTACAACCGACCGTCAGTAATGGAATCACAGTGTCACCCTCTGCTGGTCTGGTACAACCGACCGTCAGTAATGGGAATCACAGTGTCACCGTCTGCTGGGTCTGGTACACCGACCGTCAGTAATGGGATCACAGTGTCACCGTCTGCTGGGTCTGGTACACCGACCGTCAGTAATGGGAATCACAGTGTCACCGTCTGCTGGGTCTGGTAACACCGACCGTCAGTAATGGGAATCACAGTGTCACCGTTCGCTGGGTCTGGTACACCGACCGTCAGTATTGGGAATCACAGTGTCACCGTCTGCTGGCGTCTGGTACACACACACCTCATTAATGGGAATCACAGTGTCACCGTCTGCTGGGTCTGTCGGTCCACCGACCGTCAGTAATGGGAATCACAGTGTACCGTCTGCTGGTTCTGGTACACCGACCGTCAGTATGGGAATCACAGTGTCACCGTCTGCTGGGTCGGTACACACCACCGTCAGTAATGGGAATCACAGTGTCACCGTCTCGGGTCTGGACACCGACCGTCAGTAATGGGAATCACAGTGTCACCGTCTGCTGGGTCTGGTACACCGACCGTCAGTAATGGGAATCACAGTGTCACCGTCTGCTGGTCTGGTACACGACCGTCAGTAATGGGAATCACAGTGTCACCGTCTGCTGGGTCTGGTACACCGACCGTCAGTAGGGAATCACAGTGTCACCGTCTGCTGGGTCTGGTACACACACCGACCTCAGTAATGGGAATCACAGTGCCCGCCGTCTGCTGGGTCTGGTACACCGACGTCAGTAATGGGAATCACAGTGTCGCCGTCTGCTGGGTCTGGTACACCGACCGTCAGTAATGGGAATCACAGTGTCGCCGTCTGCTGGGTCTGGTACACCGACCGTCAGTAATGGGAATCACAGTGTCGCCGTCTGCTGGGTCTGGTACACACCGACCGTCATTAATGGAATCACAGTGTCGCCGTCTGGCTGGTCTGGTACCCGACCGTCGTAATGGGAATCACAGTGTCGCCGTCTGCGGGGGTCTGGTACACGACCGTCAGTAATGGGAATCACGTGTCCCGTCTGTGTGTCTGGTACACCGACCGTCAGTAATGGAATCACGGTCGCCGTCTGCTGGGCTGGTACACCGCCGTCAGTAATGGGAATCACAGTGTCGCCTGTCTGCTGGGTCTGGTACACCGCCGTCAGTAATGGGAATCACAGTGTCGCGTCTGCTGGGTCTGTACACCGACCGTCAGTAATGGGAATCACAGTTCGCCGTCTGCTGGGTCTGGTACACCGACCGTCAGTAATGGGAATCACAGTGTCGCCGTCTGCTGGTCTGGTACACCGACCGTCAGTAATGGGAATCACAGTGTCGCCGTCTGCTGGGTCTGGTACACCGACCGTCAGTATGGGAATCACTGGCACCGTCTGCTGGTCTGGTACAACCGACCGTCAGTAATGGGAATCACAGTGTCACACGTCTGCTGGGTCTGGTACACCGACCGTTCATAATGGGATCACAGTGTCACCGTCTGCTGGTCTGGTACACCGACCGTCAGTAATGGGAATCACAGTGTCACCGTCTGCTGGGTCTGGTACACCGATAATAGATAATAGATAGATGATAGAATGATAGATGACAGATAGATAATAGATAGATGATAGATAGATAGATAGATAGATAGATAGATAGATAGATAGATAGATAGATAATAGATGATAGATAGATAATAGATAGGTAGATGATAGACAGATGGTAGAATGATAGATGATAGATAGATTGATGGGTAATAAACATAATGGACATAGCCGATATCCCACCCCGTCTCCCTCTTTCCATCTCTACATATCAGGGGGTTTTTGCACATTGACTTCCCTCTTCCCTTTACAATGGAACCTTATGAAAGATCCATTTGTCCAGGCTAAGTAACAGGTCATTATCCTTATTTAACCTTTATATTTCCTTTAAAAGGGAACACCTTCATTATTTTTATACAGTGCTGGAGACGGCGGTCAGAAGGCTGCAACCGGTCCCCCGGCTAATTCATAATGGATGTTTCTCCTGGAATTCTGGGAGTTGTGACACTCCTCAGACAAACTCATACAGCTCTGTTAGTTACTTCCTGGTAGAGATGGCTGCTTGCTGATTGGCTAAGGCTTACTGCCTTCTGATTGGCTCAGGAAGGCTTCCTTCTGATTGGCAGATGTCAGAGTGAGGCTGTTATTAGGGGCGAGATTAGATGTAATGGTTAAAGTGTGATGGCTGCAGGTCTGTCCATTCGGGCGACTGGGACCAGGTCCTGAGGTGAGAATGAACTCTAACCCACAGAACCGATTAACCCTCGAAGACCTGCACGACCCCCCTAACTGGGAATATTAACCCTCACTGACCCTGTGTCCTCACTACTATTAACCCAGGACCTTATCCTCATGTTAACCCTCACGACCCGTACCTCACTGTATTAACCCTCACTGACTCCGTACCTCACTGTATTAATCCTCACTGACCCCGTATCCTCACAGTATTAACCCTCACGACCCGTATCCTCACTGTTTAACCCTCACGGACCCCGTATCCTCACGTATTAACCCTCAGGACCCTATCCTCCTGTATACCCTCACTGACCCGTATCCTCACTGTATTACCCTCACGGACCCGTACCTCACTGTATAACCCTCACGGACCCCGTATCCTCACTTATTAACCCACTGACCCCTTCCTCACGATAACCCCACGACCCGTATCCTCACTGTATAACCCTCACGGACCCCGATCCTCACTGTATTAACCCTCACGGAATCCCACGTATTAACCTCAGACCCCGTATCCTCACTGATAACCCTCACGAACCCCGTATCCTCACTGTATTAACCCTCACTGACTCCGTATCCTCACTGTATTAACCCTCACGGACCCCGTATCCTCACTGTATTAACCCTCACGCCCCCGTATCCTCACTGTATTAACCCTCACTGACCCCGTATCCTCACTGTATTAACCCTCACTGACTCCGTATCCTCACTGTATTAACCCTCACGGACCCGTATCCTCACTGTATTAACCCTCACGGACCCCGTATCCTCACTGTATTAACCCTCACGGACCCCGTATCCTCACTGTATAAACCCTCACGGACCCCGTATCCACACTGTATTAGCCCTCACTGACTCCGTATCCTCACTGTATTAACCCTCACTGACCCGTATCCTCACTGTATTAACCCTCACGGACCCCGTATCCTCACTGTATTAACCCTCACTGACTCCGTATCCTCACTGTATTAATCCTCACTGACCCCGTATCCTCACGTATTCTCACGACCCCGTATCCACACTGTTATACCCTCACTGACCCGTTCCTACCTGTTTTAACCCTCACTGACCCCGTATCCTCACTTTATTAACCCTAATCCGGACCCCGTATCCTCACTGTATTATCCTCACTTGACCCCGTCTCCTCACTGTATTAACCCTCACGTACCCCGTATCCTCACTGTATTAAACCCTCACTGACCCCGATCCTCACTGATTCACCTCACTGACCCGTATCCTCACTGTATTAACCCCTCACGACCCCCCCGTATCCTCACTGTATTAACCCCACTGACCCGTATCCTCACTGTATTAATCCTCACTGACCCCGTATCCTCACTGTATTAACCCTCACGGACCCCGTATCCACACTGTATTAACCCTCACTGACTCCGTATCCTCACTGTATTAACCCTCACTGACCCCGTATCCTCACTGTATTAACCCCTCCGGACCCCGTATCCTCACTGTATTATCCCTCACTGACCCCGTATCCTCACTGTATTAACCCTCACGGACCCCGTATCCTCACTGTATTAACCCTCCGGACCCCGGTATCATCACTGTATTAACCCTCACGGACCCCGTATCCACACTGTTTTAACCCTCACTGACTCCGTATCCTCACTGTATAACCCTCACTGACCCCGTATCCTCACAGTATTAACCCTCACTGACCCCGTATCCACACTGGTATTAACCCTCACTGACCCCGTATCCTCACTGTATTAACCCCCTCGGACCCCGTATCCTCCCTGTATTATCCCTCACGGACCCCGTAGCCACACTGTATTAACCCTCACTGACCTGTATCCTCACTGTATAATACCCTCACTGACCCCGTATCCTCACTGTATTAACCCTTACTGACCCCGTATCCTCACTGTTATTAACCCTCACTGACCCCGTATCCTCACTGTATTAACCCTCACTGACCCCGTATCCTCACTGTATTAACCCTCACGGACCCCGTACCCCTCACTTTATTACCCTCACTGACCCCGTATCCCACTGTATTAACCCTCACGACTCCGTATCCTCACTGTATTAACCCTCACGGACCCCGTATCCTCACTGTATTATCCCCTCGACCCCGTACCCACTGTATAACCCTCACTGACCCCGTATCCTCACTGTATTAACCCTCATGACCCCGTATCCCTCACTGTATTAACCCTCACTGACCCAGTATCCTCACTGTATTAACCGCACGGACCTCTATCCTCACTGTAAACCCTCAGGACCCCCGTTTCCCCTCACTGTATTAATCCTCAACCCACGGACCCCGTTCCTCACTGTATTAACCCTCACGGACCCCGTATCCTCACTGTTTAACCCTCACATACCCCGTATCCTCACTGTATTAACCCTCACTACCCCGTTCCTCACTGTATTAACCCTCACGGACCCCGTATTCCAACTGTATAACCCTCACGGACCCCGTTATCCTCACGTATTAACCCTCACGGACCCCGTATCCTCACTGTATTAACCCTCACGGACCCCGTATCCTCACTGTATTAAACCCTCACTGGACCCGTTATCCTCACTGTATAACCCTCACGGACCCCGACCTCACTGTATTAACCTCACTGACCCCGTATCCTCACTGTATTACCCTCACTGACCCCGTTCCTCACTGTATTAACCCTCACGGACCCCGTGTCCTCACTGTATTATCCCTCACGGACCCCGTATCCTCACTGTATTAACCCTCACTGTATTAACCCTCACGGACCCCGTATCCTCACTGTATTAACCCTCACGGGACCCTATCCTCACTGTATTAATCCTAGGACCCGTATCCTCACTGTATTAACCCTCACGGACCCCGTATCCTCACTGTATTAACCCTCACGGACCCCATATCCTCACTGTATTAATCCTTATGGACCCCGTATCCTCACTGTATTAACCCTCACGGACCCCGTATCCTCACTGTATTAACCCTCACGGACCCCGTATCCACACTGTATTAACCCTCACGGACCCCGTATCCTCACTGTATTAACCCTCACGGACCCCGTATCCTCACTGTATAACCCTACGGACCCCGTATCCCACTGTATTACCCTCATGACCCCGTTCCTCACGTATAACCCTCACGACCCCGTTCCTCACTGTATTAACCCTCACAACCCCGTTCCTCACTGTATTAACCTCACTGACCCGTGTCCTCACTGTATTAACCCTCACGGACCCCGTGTCCTCACTGTATTATCCCTCACGGACCCCGTATCCTCACTGTATTAACCCTCACTGTATTAACCCTCACGGACCCCGTATCCTCACTGTATTAACCCTCACGGACCCCTATATCCTACGTATTAATCCTTAGGACCACGTATCCTCACTGTATTAACCTCACGGTACCCCGTACCTCACTGTATTACCCTCACGACCCCTTCCTCACTGTATTAATCCTTATGGACCACGTTACCTCACTGTATTAACCCTCACGACCCCGTATCCTCACTGTATTAACCCTCACGGACCCCGTATCCACACTGTATTAACCCTCACGGACCCCGTATCCACACTGTATTAACCCTCACGGACCACGTATCCTCACTGTATTAACCCTTACGGACCCCGTATCCTCACTGTATAACCTCAAGCCCTCAATGACCCCGTGTCCTCACTGTATAACCCTCACTGACCCCGTGTCCTCACTGTACATTAACACTCACGGACCCCTGTCCTCACTGTATTAACCCTCACGGACCCCGTATCCTCACTGTATTAACCCTCACGGACCCCGTATCCTCACTGTATTAACCCTCACGGACCACGTTTTCTCACGTATTAACCCTCACGGACCCCGTATCCTCACTGTATTAACCTTCACGACCCCGTTCCTCACTGTATTAACCTCCACGGACCCCGTTCCTCACGTATTAACCCTCACGGACCCGTATCCTCACTGTATTAACCCTCAGACCCCGTATCCTCACTGTATTAACCCTCACCGGATGACACGTTCCTCACGGTATTACCCTCACGGACCCGTTCCTCACTTATTAACCCTCGGACCCGATCCTCACTGTAGTAACCCTCACGGTCACGGACCCCGTTCTCACTGTATTAACCCTCACGGACCCTGTATCCTCACTGTATTAACCCTCCCGGACCCCGTATCCTCATGATTAACCCTCACGGACCCCGTTCCTCACTGATTAACCTCAAAACGGACCCCGTATCCTCACTGATTAACCCTCAACGGACCGTTAGCTCACTGTATAACCCTCAGGACCCGTATCCTCACTGTATTACCCACGACCTCATCCTCACTTATTAATCACACTGACCCTATCCTCACTGTATTACCTCACGGACCCCGTATCCCACTATTAACCCCACGACCTGTATCCTCCTGTATTACCTCAGGACCCCGTATCCACACTGTATTATTAACCCTCACGACCCCGTATCCTCACTGTATTAACCCTCACGGACCCCGTATCCTCACTGTATTAACCCTCACTGACCTCGATCCTCACTGTATTAATCCTCACTGACCCCGTATCCTCACTGTATTAATCCTCACGGACCCCGTATCCACACTGTATTAACCCTCACTGACCTCGTATCCTCACTGTATTAATCCTCACGGACCCCGTATCCACACTGTATTAACCCTCACGGACCCCGTTATCCTCACTGTACTAACCCTCACTGACCCCGTACCACACTGTATTAACCCTCACCGACCTCGTATCCTCACTGTATTAACCCTACGACCCCGTATCCTCACTGTATTAACCCTCACTGACCTTCCGTATCCTCACTGTATAACCCTCACGACCCCGTATCCTCACTGTATTAACCCTCAGGACCCCGTATCTCACTGTATTAACCCTCACTGACCCCGTATCCTCACTGTATTAACCCTCACGACCCCGTATCCTCACTGTATAAACCTCACTGACCCCGTATCCTCACTGTACTAACCCTCACGGACCCCGTATCCTCACTGTATTAACCCTCACGGACCCCGTATCCTCACTGTATTAACCCTCACTGACCCCGTATCCTCACTGTATTGTAACCCTCACTGACCCCGTATCTCACTGTATTAACCCTCACGACCCTGACCTCCCCGTCCCACTGTATTAACCCTCACGGACCCCGTATCCTCACTGTATTAACCCCTCACGACCCCGTATCCTCACTGTATTAACCCTCACGAACCCCGTATCCATCCCCTCACTGTATTAACCCTCACTGACCCATCCCGTATAACCTCACACTAGTATTAACCCTCACGACCCCTATCCTCACTGTATTAACCCTCACGACCCCGTATCCTCACTGTATTAACCCTCACGGACCCCGTATCCTCACTGTATTAACCTCACCTGACCCCGTATCCTCACTGTATTAACCCTCACTGCCCCGTATCCTCACTGTATTAACCCTCAAGGCACCCCGTATCCTCACTGTATTAACCCTCACGGACCCCGTATCCTCACGTATTAACCCTCACTGACCCGTATCCTCAACGTATAACCCTCACGGACCCCGTATCCTCACTGTATTAACCCTCACTGACCCCGTATCCTCACTGTATTAACCCTCACTGACCCCGTATCCTCACTGTATTAACCCTCACGGACCCGTATCCTCACTGTATTAATCCTCACGGACCCTATCCTCACTGTATTAACCCTCACTGACCCCGTATCCTCACTGTATTAACCCTCACTGACCCCGTATCCTCACTGTATTAACCCTCACGGACCCCGTTATCCCCTCACTGTATTAATCCTCACGGACCCCGTATCCTCACTGTATTAACCCTCACGGACCCTGTATCCTCACTGTATTAACCCTCACGGACCCCGTATCCTCACTGTATTAACCCTCACTGACCCCGTATCCTCACCGTATTAACCCTCACGGACCCCGTATCCCACGTATTATCCTCACGGACCCTGTATCCTCAGCTGTATTACCCCTGATACCCTCACGGACCCCTGTATCCTCACTGTATTACACCCTCACTGACCCCCGTATCCTCAACGTATTAACCCTCACTGACCCCGTATCCTCACTGTAAACCCTCACTGACCCCTTCCATAACCCATGACCCGTCACTGTATTAAACCCTCACTGACCCCGTATCCTCACTGTATTAACCCTCACGGACCCCGTATCCTCACTGTATTAACCCTCACTGACCCCGTATCTCACTGTATTAACCCTCATGGACCCCGTATCCTCGTATAGTTGTATAACCAACACCAGGACATAAAGTAACCAGGCTTTATAGGGAACTCGATGCGATTTATTGTCTATGTCACGGGTAAGGCAGGAAAGTAATAAGAGGATAATAAATGGGATACACTAGTTCTGGTAGTAAGATGATCCACACAGTAGCACAAGTCACACAAATCTGTAAGTCCACACAGCGAGAATAAAAATAAGTCCACGAATCACAGTAGCAGTATGGCAACTCCACCAAGTCCCAATGGATAACACCAGCAATCCAATACAGAGGGTCCTCACCTAGACGGTTACTCACCGTCCCCAAGTAGGGTTTAATCACCAAGTCTACACAGTCCTTGATAATGTAATATTCCCCTGCAGGACAGAACCTCAGCTCTAGTCCAACCCGTCAGATCCACACAGAGTTCCACACATTTCCCCTTTGTTCCCCTGGCTGGGGTCTTATCTCCCACTGCAGTGTGGAAAGGTGAGGTACAGTTATCTCCCAGGATTATGAGAACTTTCACACTGGACTAAGGAGCTAGTGTGTGACCCTTCTTATCAGGTTACGTGCCACAGCTCTGTAAAGGAGGGAAAGTCTAAACAAAGGACCTGGGGCCATATTGTCTGGGTGTGTCTTTACATCCTAATTACAATAACCTGTATCATAACAACTTGCTGTATTAACCCTTATGGGCCCTGGTAAATGAAAATGTTAGCATACATTAAGGGCAACTTAAACCTAAAAAAAATAGACACCTATCTTAGTAATGTAGAAATCATGCACCAATATGAGTAACCTGCAGAAGGATGGTGGCTGGGTTTACCACTGACTGAATAAAGTCTTAAGTTCTGCAATGCATTTACACAGATTAGTACTAAAGTGCGGTATTCCTACAACTGCATCATTCTTCTAATGTATATACTGACCCCCTTTCAGCAAGATCATTTTATATGTGGTTATACCCTTCATGGGACAGATTCCCTAGAAGACAACCTCAGATTCAACAGGAACTTTGCCCAAGTATTTGCAATTTTACTGCATGAGGTGTCTCCTGCATGGGGTGTTCACATGCATCGGGGTTGTTTACATGCATGGGGGTTGTCTCCTGCATGGGGTGTTTACATGCATAGGGTGGTTACTGCTGGGGTGCTCCTGATGGGTGTTTACATGCTAGGGTGGTTCTGCATGGGGTGTTCCTTGGTGTTTTACATGCATAGGGTGGTTACTGCATGGGTGTCTCCTGCATGGGTGTTCACATGCATAGGAGTGGTTACTGCACTGGGGGTGTCTCCTGCATGGGGTGTTTCACATGCATAGGAGGGTTACTGCATGGGTTGTTCACATGCATAGGGTGTTTACTGCATGGGGTGTTTACTGCTGGGTGTTCACAGTGCATAGGGTTTACTTGGGGTGTTTGTTTACTGCATGGGTGTTACATGCATAGGATGTTTACTGCATGGGTGGTTACTGCATGGGGTGTTTGTTTACTGCATGGGGCGTTCACATGCATAGGGTGTTTACTGCATGGGGTGTTCACATGCATAGGGTGTTTACTGCATGGTGTGGTTACTGCATGTGGTGGTTACTGCATGGGGTGTTCCATGCATTATGGGTGTTTTACTGCATGGCGGGGTTACTCGCAATGGGGTGTTTTGATTCATGGGTGTTTGCTGCATGTGTATTTGTTTTACTACAGAGAGTTATCATGCAGGGGTGTTGTGTTGGATTAGGGCTTTTCTGCAGGGTGTTTTCTGCAGGGTTTGGTATATAGACTTCATTAACGGGTGTAGTCAATTGGAATTATAGATTTAACCCTAGTAGTGATATATCTGGGTCACCAAGTCAACTGTCAAAATCAGAATATCTTGATCCAAAGTAAACATGAATACAAACACAATCAGCCACAAGCCCTATTTAATTACATGCTTTAATTATTGTCCTCCATCACAGTGTTATATCAGTCATGTTGAGATCATACATCATGGACTGGAATATGGTCCATTAGAATAGCACATCTACAAACTATACTATATTATTACAGGGGAAGTGAAGAGAAGTTCAGACTAACAGCCAAGGCTAACGGCAACTGTTTGAACTATGTATTGTATATATATATGTGGTGGTTCCTGGTAATGTCCAACATTTCAGTAGTGTTAACAATAACTGTGTCCCAATACATGGGTAAATTGACAGTGGTTGCTCTTTAGGCACGGTATGAATTAAGAATCTTTTACAATAACGCACTTGCCCTTCTAGTGCCCCCCTATGTGACCTTAACAATAACTATTTGCCTATTTGAATCCTAACCAAGATACACAGTAAAATCTCTCCGAACCAGAAATTCTGCAGTTACCACCCACCGCCCAACCCTTACCTTCATTGACCCCTCTGCCATGCTCAGTTTGAGAAAAGAGGGAAGGGGCTAAAACTAAAAGTGTCTCTCATAAAAGATTTTTACTGTGTTCAAACAGTTAAGAATACGTGAAGAACTTTGAGACATTAATAATTAGTTTACTGATCCCTTAGTTTGACAGGGATCTATAGTGTGGGAAAAAAAAATACATTGCCCAGAGATTGGGAACTGTAATTTCCTCCCAAATATCACGTATCGTTGTTGTGTTTGACTGTCCCTATTCCTTTATATTCTCTTTCATTGACATTTTCAAGTCCTCATTAATCATAAACACTTCTTTTGGTTGCATTCTTCTGGTACGAGGAATGGTGACGTTGGTAATGTGAGAATTGCATGGTGGACTTTCCTCCCAGTGATTATGAGCGTGTTGACTTGACAAAGTATATACAGATGGAGGAGGAGTCACATAGTTCTTACCATGAAGGCACAAGGCGAGTCAATAAAGTTGGTCTCTTGTTGCTTTTTCTTTCTTCAGAAATGGTCAGAAAGTAATACTAACAGGCAGTTACGCGGGATGGAAATTCCCAATATTAAAGCTAAAAAGGACATTATGTGTAAAAAAGTACATGACCATTTAAAACTCAAAAAAAGGGCCAGGTTTGAAAGTAACATATAAGTATGATTTAGAAATGTATTTTTTTCACCTGATCTAGTTGAGTGTTTGTAATGAATCTTGTAATAAAAATCCTCTATTGTTAAAGAACACAAAGATAAAGGAATTTTCATCAAATCAGCAATTTAAGGTGTCTGCTTTGGAAAAACGAAGGAACTACTAGTAAGAAGATGAACTACCCAACTAGTCAACCTTCTCACTAAAAAAACTAACTTAGCTAACCTAAATATATAAAATTAACTTTTAACAACATCATATCTGTTACTTAGGAAATCCTTTTTTTCTGACCATCAAGGGAAAAAAAAATTTTTCACCACTGCCTGTCTGCCACCTTTCTTTTTCAGTGCAGGGTTGCCGCCTGAGACAAATGTCTTCACTCTCCTAAATGGTAAGAAGTGGGCCCTGTCTCCGATATTAACTACCTAATCCTGCACTGCCAACATGATAAGCGATACTATTAAAGTTTGGGTTAACAACTTATAGCTAAGGACTATGCCATGGCCAAATATAACAATATATCAAATGAATGTATTTAGGCGCCCATGAGTTCAAATTCATATGGGAATTATTATGTCCAATATCCGTGAAATAATGTTATTTGTATATTCAGCCAATGTTCCATTAAGATTGTTTTTTAAATATGGTTTAAAACTTTATATCTTTCCACTGGATCTGTAACTGTATCTACATATATAATGTTGAATTATCAGATCCTAAACTTTGAAACAGGATAAAATATGGCAAATGGTTCCAGACTGTGACATATACTAAAAAGAAAGGATACACAACAGATACAATGTACAACACCCAAACAAACATTCTATTAACATTAATATACAAAGAACATAGTATTGAGAGTTGTAAAGAATACAGCCATCTAGTCCAACCTTATATCCTACCGCATAATGTCTGTATGAAAGGTAAATATGACATTGGTATTGGAGGTTGTATAAATACATACGTCCATCTAGTCCAACCTTTATACCCTACCATAATGTCTGTATAACGTTTACATAGTAAAATAGTGATATGGAGTATATAAAGAATCACTCCATCCAGTCAACCTTATATACCCTACCATAATGTCTTTATAACAGTACATAGAAACATAGTATTGGAGGTTGTATAAGACATTACGTCCATCTAGTCCAAACCTTATACCCTACCCATACTGTCTATCTAACATCACATAGTATTGGAGGTTGTATAAAGACAGTCCTCCATCTAGTCCAACCCTTTTACCTAACGCACCAAATGTGTCACATTACATAGTAACATGTATTGAGTGTATAAAGACATATGTCCATCTAGTCAACTTTATACCTTACCCATAATGTCTGTAAACAGTTACATAGTAATAGTATGTGGGGGTTGTATAAAGGACATAAGTCCATCTAGTCCAACCTTTATACCCTACCCCTAATGTCGAATCATAACCATAACAGAGTATTGGAGGTTGTATAAGACATTACTCATCAGTCCAACCTTTTATACCCTACCCATAATGTCTGTATAACAGTTACATAGTAACATACGTATTGTAGGTTTATATAAACACCAAGTCCATCTAGTCCAACCTTATACCCTACCCAAATGCTGTATAATCAGTCATAGTAACTAGGTATTTGGAGAGTTGTATAAAGACATACGTCCATCTAGTCCAACGTTAACCTACCCATAATGTCTGTATAAAAAACCGTACATTATTAACATAGTATTGGAGGTGTATAAAGACATACGTCCATCTAGTCCAACCTATACCCTACCCATAATGTCCGTTATAACAGTTACATAGTAAACTAGTATTGGGAGTATGTAAAAGACATACGTCCATCTAAGTCCAACCTTTATACCTACCCTAATGTCCGTATAACAGTTACATCGTAACATAGTATTGGACGTTGTAAAAACAATACGTCCATCTGTCCAACCTTTGATACCCTCCATAATGTCTGTAACAGTTACATAGTAACATGTATTGGAGGTTTGTATAAAGACATACGTCCCTCTAGTCCAACCTTTATACCCTAACCCATAATGTCCTGTATAACACAGTTACATAGTTAAATCGTAATTGGAGGTTGTATAAGACCTACGTCCATCTAGTCCACTTTTACTACCCTAAATCTACTGTTCTGTATAACCGTTACATAGTAACATAGTATTGGAGGTTGTTATAAGACATACATCCATCTATCAACCTTTATACCTACCCATACTGTCTGTATAACCGTACATTAGTAACATATATTGGAGGTGTTATGAAAGACTACGTCTCATCAGCCACCTTATACCCTATCCATAATGTCTATATAAGAGTTACATAAACATTAGTATTGGAGGTTGTATAAAGACATACGTTTTTTTTCCCCAAAAAAAAAATCTAGTCAGACCTTTATACCCTAACCCCTAATGTCCATATAACAGTTACTATAACAAAGTATGGAGTTGTATAAAAGCACATCGTCTATCTAGTCCAACCTTTATAACCCTACCATAATGTCCGTATAACAATTACCCTAGTCACATAGTATTGGAAGGTTGTTATAAAACATACGGGGGGGTCCATCTAGTCCCACTTTATACCTACCCATAAGGCCGTGATAAACAGTTACATAGTAACATAGTATTGGAGGTGGTAAAAGACATACGTCCATCTAGTTCCAACCTTGTATAACCCTACCCATAATGTCCGTAATAACAGTTACATAGTTAACATAGTATTGAGAGGTTGTATAAGACATACGTCCATAGTCCATACCTTTTATACCTAACCATAATGTCTGTATAACAGTTACATGAATATCAGTAGTGGAGTGTTTGTATAAGAGACAGACGTCCATCTCAGTCAACTTTATACCCCACCCATAATGTCTGTATAAAGTTTACATAGTAATATAGTATGGAGTGTACTAAGACATACGTCCATCTAGGTCCCTGCCAACCTTATACCCTACCCCTAATGTTTGTATAACAGTTACAATAGTAACATAGTATTGGAGTTGTATTGACATATCGTCCATCAGTCCAACCTTTATAATCCCTACCCATATCTCTGTATAACAGATTACAGAGTGACATGCATATGGAGGTTGGTATAAAGACATACGTCCATCTATCCAACCGGTATTATCCCCTACCCCAATGTCTGTATAACAGTACATCAGTAACATAGTATTGGAGGTGTTAATACGACATACGTCATCTTTTCCATTCTTTATACCCTACCAATAATGTCCTGTTATACAGTTACATAGGACAAGTATTGGAGGTTGTATAAAGACATACGTCCATCTAGTCCAACCTTTAGACCCTCCCCATAATGTCTGTATAACAGTGTACATATAACATAGTATTGGAGGTGTATTAAAGCATAGTCCATCTTTTCCACCCTTTATACCCTACCCGTAATGTCTGTATACAGGTACATAGTTAACATAGTATATGGAGGTTGTATAAAGACATAACGTCCTTCTAGTCAACCTTTATACCCTACACCATAACTGTCTGTATAACAGTTCATAGTAACATAGTATTGGAGGTTGTATAAAGACATACGGGTCCATCTAGTCCAACTTTTATACCTATCCATAATGGCCTGTAAACCGTTACATAACGTAAACATAGTAGTGGAGGTTGTATAAAGAATAATCCATCTGAGTACCAACCTTTATACCCTACCCCCATAATGTCTGTATAACCGTTGCATAGTACAAGTATTGGAGGTTGTATTGAAAGACATACTCCATCTAGTCCAACCTTTTAAACCCTATCCATACATGTTATATAACAGTACATAGTAACATAGTATTGGAGTTGTATAAAAGACATACGTCCTCTAGTCCAACCTATATCCCTACCCATACATGAACTGTATAAACAGTTTACTAGGTAACTAGTATGGAGGAGTTGTATAAAGACATACGCCATCGAGTCCAACCTGTTATACCCTACCCATATGTCCCATCTAACAGTTACAACCCCCCCTCCCCCTAACATAGTTGAGTTGTATAAAGACATACGTCCTCTAGTCCAACCTTTATTACCCCTACACCCTAATGTACCGATAACCGTTACATAGTAACTAGTATTGGAGTTGTATTAAAGACTACGTCCATCTAGTAGCCAACCTGTTAACCCGATCATAATGTCCGTTATAACATTAAATAGTAACTAGTATTGGAGGTTGTACTACAAGAAATACGTCCATCTAGTACAACCTTTACACTCCTACCCATAAGTCCGTATAACCGTTACATAGAACATTAGTATTGGAGGTTGTCTAAAGGACATAACGTCCATCTAGTCCAACCTTTATACCCTAACCCATAATTCTGTATAACAATTACATAGTAACATAGTATTGGAGGTGTATAAAGACATACGTCCATCTAGTCGCAACCTTATAACTACCCTAATGTCCTGATAGCGTTTATGTAACATAGTATTGGAGGTTGTATAAGACATTCCGTCCATCTAGGTCCACCTTTATACCCTACCCATAATGTCTGTTAAACAGTTACATAGTAACATGTATTGGAGGTGATATCAGACATACTCATCGTAGTCCAACTTTTATACCCTAGACCCATAATGTCTGTATAACAGTTAACATATAACATAGTATTGGAGGTTGTATAAAACATACGTCCATCAGTATCCAACCTATATACCCCTACCACATAATGTCTGTATGAACAGTTAATAGTCAACACATAGTATAGGAGGTTGTATAAAGACATACGTCCATCAAGTTCCAACCTTTATACCCACCCATAAGTCTGTATAACAGGTTTACATAGTAACATAGTATTGGAGGTGGGGGGTCTAAACCAGTTGATAAGGAATTACGTCCATCTAGTCCAACCTATATACCCTAACCCACCCCTAATTTTGTTAAACAGTTACATAAGTAACATAGTATAGGAGGTTGTATAAAGACATACGCCATCTAGTCCACCTATACCCTACCCATAATGTCCTGTATAACAGTTAAACTAGTAACATTGTATGGAGTTGTATAAAGACATACGTCCATCTAGTCCAACCTATATACTACCCATAATGTCTGTCTAACAGTTTACATAGTAACATAGTAATAGAGGTGTGTATAAGGACATACGTCCATATAGTCCAACCTTTATACCCTACCTATATGTCTGTATAACATTACACTAGTAACATAGTATTGGAGGTTGTATAGATATACGTCCATCTATCCAAACCTTATACCCTACCCATAATGTCTGTATAACGTTTACTAGTAACATAGTATTGGGGTTGTAATAAGACATACGTCCATCTAGTATCCAACCTTTATACCTACCCATATGCCGTATAACAGTTACATAGTAAATAGTATTGGAGGTTATATAAGGACATACGTTCCATCTAGTCCAACTTTTAGACCCTACCCATAATGCTTGTTTATAACAGTTTTACATAGTAACATAGTATTGGAGTTGTATAAAGACATACGTCCATTCTAGTCCAACCTTTACCCTACCTACTACCCAAATGTTCTGTATAACAGTACATAGAACATTAGTATGAAGTTGTTAAAGACCATAACGTCCATCTAGTCCAACCTTTTACCCAACCCCATTATGTTGTATAACAGGTTACATAGTAAACATAGTATTGGAAGTTTGTTATAAAGACATACGCCATCTAGTCCACCTTTAATACCCTACCCATAAGAGTCTGTGTATAAAGTTACATAGTACACTAGTATTGGGGTTTGTATAAATACTACCTTCCATCTTTATCTCATTCTTTTTACCTACCCATATTGCCTTCCTACAGTGATCCATCTATTTAACACTGTAATGTGGCATTATAGTTGTAATGGTAGCCTATTGCTCGAACCATGTAAGGATACAGACATGTACTTGGTTCAGTTTACTTTCCTTCTGGATCCATGCAGAAAACTTTGGGTGAGCCAAACTGAACGAAGGCTGATGCGATAGTTGAAAATGCCATGGATTTAAACAATGGATGCCCTAGGTCATACTAAGGTAACATACAAGTATATCGTCTGCCTGTCCTACTGTACTAGTGGTATCCTGTTATTAAAGAAAGAGGACAACTTGCCATCCTGATAATCTTGGGGCCTTTAAACAAGACGCCAATGTGGCCCAAATAATAATCATGTAACCATGTTTTTGTTTGGCTATGCTGTTAAATTGAGTACCAGTCACCTGTGCTCTACTGATGGGGCCAAAATACTCAACCGGAGTGGTACAATGCCCTAATGTGCTGGTAGGTGGACGTTACCAGGGGTTAATAATATCTCACGAACTCTTTATGCAATTTTGTTCTTTAGGAAACCCACATTCGGGCACTTAACATCCAATTGGGAATTAAACTCCAATAATTCTTCTGAAATCACCTCTCGGAGGATTTTGTTGTGCTGAGATTACACCGGTATGGTCCTCATAACTCCGATAAAGGGGCCACAGGTGAAAACCTGAACCAGATACCCCGTGCCCCATTTTATAGGTTCTGATTAACATCTTCCTTGATTATGTAAATGTGTGTCACCCCTTATTTAATAGAAATTTAGATTCTTGGGAAACTTGGGGGTAATCGTAACAATATTCCTTTCTTCTAGGAAACTTTTTAGAAGTTTACCGATGATAATTTATAAGGTTAAACACAAAAGGGAAATTACAGTTTCCTTTATGAATGAATGAGTTAATCTCTACACTCATGTGGAATGTATACTATTTATGGATATTGGGTCACTATATATAAATAGTGGTATCCCCATGTTTGGTCTCACAACGAGCATACAGGTCTTTTTCCTGTCCGGGGGAGAATATTTCCAAGTAAATTCCTATCGTCATGTGGCAAGTTTTCCACAGATGTTCAAATAAAGATGTAATTCTCTTATTACTTTATTTGTGTATTGTGTACCTGATGTTCTATGTACCCCCCTGTGTCAAATTTCCCTTTAAATACAGATGATGAAAGTACATTGCAACAGCAGCTGGGTTACGATCAGCTTAACTTCCATCATCCTCCCCACTGCAGCTCCTGTACTTGTTATTTCTTTAAGTGTAACTATTAAAGTTGTGATATTTGAAGAATAATTACACAGGGCTTGTTGCTAAGATCAGGTTTAACTTCAGTAACCTCCCCGGCAGCCCTGTACTATGTTTTATTTCTGTAAGTGTACTATTAAAGTTGTGATATTGGAGAAATACATTACCAAGAGCTGTGCTAAGATCAGGTTCACTTCATTAATCTCCCCCGCAGCTCTGTACTATGTTATTTCTCTAGTGTAACTATTAAAGTTGTGATTTGAGAATAAAATTACACAGAGAGCTGTGCAAGATAGCCAGAATTCCCCTTCATTACCCTCCCCTGCAGCCCTTGTACTATGATTTCTATAAGTGAAAACTATTAAAGAGAACACTAAACCCACTAAAATGTGACACAGTGCATTTCGTTTCTATTATTCACAGGGAAGGTGAGAACGCTTAATCTAACCTCCCTGTGAAATGAATAGGACGCTTCCTCGGGGACCTGAACTTAACTCTTACCCCGCACCCGCCGCTCCACCACCTCGCAGGCCGCTCCAGCATTCTCTGAACACTGGTTCTGTCCCGAATGTTACGCAGCACACACCTAAACCTTGAGTTTGTGTACATTTTCTAATCTGCTTCCAGCAAGAGATCTCATTCATACAGGCTCGCGATCCACCGCCACGGCTTTGCACTCCGCACTCCACTTGGGTAAGGCAGTCCGTCTCCGGCCATGACAGTGACATCATGTCCAATCGCTGACTGCCATTCCGCGATGAGCTTCCATGCGGCTGCTCAGAAAAGAAAAGAACACAGCAGTGCAGTGGAGAGGGAGTGCAGAGACAGGAAGTGGCAGTGGATCGAGTGAGTGAATTCTCAAGCTGGGAGCAAAGCTAAAGGAACTCTAGGTTACGGGTGCTGCATAACATACTATTTAGGGGTGGACATTCCCTTTAATTCTGCCAGAGCGAAGCAACAACCAGACAACCATTAGGGTGGCCAAGACACTGCGAATTTGCGAGCATCACATTATGGTGGCTATTACGTAACAATCATGTTGTTCAATATATCCGGATATTTACAATTGTGGACTGTGTATGACTGATCAGCTAAGTGATTGGGGGCCCAATCCTATCGCACTATACAAGAACCATACAATGGGATTGTAGTGTCTGTGGGCACCATTAATGTAACGATGCAGATGAACTACTGCCAACGCATGGGTCAATATCGGCTCCGATTACATAAGAAGAGTGAGACGATACGTGGGCCAGGTGTATGGCTACTCATCCCCACAACGCACCGAGACAGAACTTCGCTAGTGGATTCAAATTCCAGTTCCATCTTCTACTGCCTCCAATGTTTAGGAATCTACAACTCCCAGCATTCCCTCTGTAGGTGAGGAATGCTGGGAGTTGTAGTTTCCATTTGGAGCACACTATTTCATTTAAGAATCCCTGTATCTAGTGAATAATGCTTCAAACTACAACTCCCAGCATTCCCTGGTTTCCTCTGTAGGTGAAGAATGCTGGGAGTTGTAGTTTCCATCTGGAGGTACAGTTTAAAAATCCTTGTATCTTGTGAATGTTTAAATAGACTACAACTCCCAGCATTCCCAGAATTCCCTCTGTAGTTGAGGAATGTTGAGAGGTTGCAGTTCCATCTGGAGGCATACTGTGAATATGTTCCCAGCAGGAATGCAAACAAGGATGCTGGGAGTTGTAGTTCCTATCACCGTTGCAGGACATGTTCTGTAAATGACCCTGTGCCATTATTCCCACAATAGCGCTGAAAGCTCCAACTTGCCCCAGAACAGACCAGACCTGCCCCTTCTTTACACCCCAACCTGCGCAAAATGCAGGAAACCTCCATAGACAAACAACTAGGCAGAATTGGGGAAAAACCGCCCAGGACTCTGGAAATGGATTCCACCAATCACAACACAGAATGGAATGTCACGTGATCTTGTAAACGGCAATCCTATTGGAGGGGTATCCCACCTTTTTTCCAACAAGCTTTATTGCTAAAAGAAACAACAAGACAGAGAGAGAACAATGAGTGTGTAATTACTGTGTCTATAACCCACACAGTGTGTCACAACCGACCGTCAGTAATATGGAATCACAGTGTCACCGTCTGCTGGGTCTGGTACACCGACCGTCAGTAATGGGAATCACAGTGTCAACGTTGCTGGGCCTGGTACCACCGACCGTCAGTAATGGGAATCACAGTGTCACCGTCTTGCTGGGTCTGGTACACCGACCGTCAGTAATGGGCATCACAGTGTCACCGTCTGCTGGGTCTGGTACTCGACCGTCATAGTAATGGGAAATCACAGTGTCACCGTCTGCTGGGTCTGGTACACCGACCGTCAGTAATGGGAATCACAGTGTCACCGTCTGCTGGGTCTGGTACACCGACCGTCAGTAATGGGAATCACAGTGTCACCGTCTGCTGGGTCTGGTACACCGACCGTCAGTAATGGGAATCACAGTGTCACCGTCTGCTGGGTCTGGTACACCGACCGTCAGTAATGGGAATCACAGTGTCACCGTCTGCTGGGTCTGGTACACCGACCGTCGAGTAATGGGAATAACAGTGTCACGTCTGCTGGGTCTGGTACACGAACGTCAGGAATGGGAATCACAGTGTCACCGTCTGCTGGGTCTGGTACAACCGACCGTCAGTAATGGAATCACAGTGTCACCGTCTGCTGGGTCTGGTACACCGACCGCCGTAATGGATCACGGGTCACCGTCGCGGGTCTGGTACACCGACCGTCAATAATGGGAATCACCGTGTCACCGTTCTGTGGGTCTGGTAACCGACCGTCAGTAATGGGAATCACCGTGTCACCGTTGCTTGGGTCTGGTACACCGACCGTCAGTAATGGGAATCACGTGTCACCGTCTGCTGGGTCTGGTACACCGACCGTCAGTAATGGGATCACAGTGTCACCGTCTGCGGCTGGTACACCGACCGTCAGTAATGGGATCACAGTGTCACCGTCTGCTGGCTGGTACACGCCGTCGAATGGATACGGTCACGCCTGGCTGACACCGACCGTCAGTAATGGAATCACAGTGTCACCTCTGCTGGGTCTGGTACACCGACCGTCAGTAATGGGAATCACAGTGTCACCGTCTGCTGGGTCTGGTACACCGACCGTCAGTAATGGGAATCACGTGTCAACCGTCTGCTGGGTCTGGTACACCGACCGTCAGTAATGGGAATCACAGTGTCACCGTCTGCTGGGCCTGGTACACCGACCGTCAGTAATGGAATCACAGTGTCACCGTCGCTGGGCTGGTACACCGACCGTCAGTAATGGAATCACAGTGTCACCGTCTGCTGGGCTGGTACACCGACCGTCAGTAATGGGAATCACAGTGTCACCGTCTGCTGGGTCTGGTACACCGACCGTCAGTAATGGAATCACAGTGTCACCGTCTGTGGGTCTGGTAACACCGACCGAGTAATGGGAATCACAGTGTCACCGTCTGCTGGGTCTGGTACACCGACCGTCAGTAATGGGAATCACAGTGTCACCGTCTGCTGGGTCTGGTACAACCGACCGTCAGTAATGGGAATCACAGTGTCACCGTCTGCTGGGTCTGGTACACCGACCGGCAGTAATGGGAATCACGTGTCACCGTCTGCTGGGTCTGGTACACCGACCGTCAGTTAATGGGAATCACAGTGTCCCGTCTGCTGGGTCTGGTACACCGACCGTCAGTAATGGGAATCACAGTGTGCCGTCTGCTGGGTTGGTACACCGACCGTCAGTAAGGGAATCACAGTGTCACCGTCTGCTGGGTCTGGTACACCGACCGTCAGTAATGGGAATCACAGTGTCACCGTCTGTGGGGTCTGGTACACCGACCGTCAGTGGGAATCACAGTGTCACCGTCTGGGGTCTGGTAACCGACCGTCAGTAATGGGAATCACAGTGTCACCGTCTGCTGGGTCTGGTACACCGACGTCAGTAATGGGAATCACGTGTCACCGTCTGCTGGGTCTGGTACACCGACCGTCAGTAATGGGAATCACAGTGTCAACGTTGCTGGGTCTGGTACACCGACGTCAGTAATGGGATCACAGTGTCACCGTTGCTGGGTCTGGTACACCGACCGTCAGTAAGGGAATCACAGTGTCACCGTCTGCTGGGTCTGGTACACCGACCGTCAGTAAGGGAATCACAGTGATCACCGTCTGGCTTGGGCCTGGGTACACCGACCGTCGTAATGGAATCACAGTGTCACCGTCTGCTGGGTCTGGTACAACACCCGCCGTCAGTTAATGGGGTCATCAACAGTGTCACGGTGCTGGCCTGGTACTTTCGCCGTCAGTAATGGGAACACAGTGTCACCGTCTGCTTTGGTCCTGGTACCCCGACCGTCATAATGGGGAATCACAGTTCCACCGTCTGCTGGGCTGTACACCCGACCGTCAGTAATAGGAATCACAGTGTCACTCTGCGGGTCTGGTACAAGACCACCTCAGTAATAGGAATACAGTGTCACCGGTCTTGCTGGGCTAGGTACCAACCGAACGTCACGTAATGGGAATCCAGTGTCACCCGTCTGCTGGGTCTGGACACCGACCGTCAGTAATGGAAATCACAGTCACATCCTGGGCATCACAGTAGGACACAGCGTCTGCCTGATCCTGGGTAACACCGACCGTCAGTATGTGCACACAGTGTCACCGTCTGCTGGGTCTGTACAACCGACGTTCAGTATGGGAATCACAGTGTCACCGTCGTGCTGGGTTGGTACACAAAACACCGACCGTCCAGTAATGGGAATCACAGGTTGCACCGTTGTGGGTCTGGTAACACCCGACCGTCAGTAATGGGAATCACGGTCACCGTCTGCTGGGTCTGGTACACGACCGTCAGTGATGGACACAACGTGTACACCGTCTGCTGGTCTGGTACACCGCCGTCAGTAATGGGAATTCACACGTGTCAACCGTCTGCTCTGAGGTCCTGTACAACCGACCGTCAGGAATGGGATTCACAGTGTCACCGCTGCTGGCCTGTACACCGCCGCTCAGTAATGGGGATCAACGTGTACACCGATCTGTGGGCCTGGTACAACCGACCCGTCCGTAATGGGAAACAGTATTGTCACCGTCTGCTGGGTCCTGGTACACCGACCGTCAGTAATGGAATCACGTGTCACCGTTCTGCTGAGGTCCTGGATACACGCACCTCCAGTAATGGGAATGCACCAGTGTCACCGTCTTCTGGGCTGGTACACCGCCCAGTAACTGGGGGATCCGTTGTCACCGTGCTTGGCTGGTACAACAGACCGTCAGTAATGGGAATCACCGTGCCCGTCTGCTGGGCCTGGTACACAAAACGACCGTCAGTAATGGGAAATCCAGTGTCACCGTTGCTGCCTGGTCACAACCGACCGTCAGTAATGGGAATCACATTGTGTCACCGTTCGCTGGGTCCTGGTACACCGACAGTCAGTAAATGGAGAACCAGTGTCACTGACTGCTGGGTCTGGTACACGACCGTCATTAATGTGAATCACAGTGTCACCGCTGCGGTCCGGTACACCGACCGTCGTAATGGAATCACAGTGTGCACGTCTGTGGGTCTGGTACACCGAACCGTCAAGTAATGGGAAATCACGTGTCACCGTCTGGCGGGCTGTACACCGACGTCAGAATTGGGAATCACAGTGTCACCGTCTGCTGGTCTGTTACAGACGAGTAGTAAGGGAATCACAAGTGTACACCGTTGCTGGTCCTGGTACAAACAGACCGTCAGTAATGGAACACAGTGTCACGCCGTCGCTGGGTCTGGTTTACAACCACGTCAGTAGGGCAATCACATGTCCCTGTCTGCTGGGTCTGGTAACACCGACGTCAGTTAAGAAAAAAATCCGTGACCTGTTTCGGACAGCCGGTGTCAGCATGACGTTTGCTGCTGGTCTGTACACCGACCGTAAGAATGGGAATCCATGTCACCGTCTGCTGGGTCTGGTACACCACGCCGTCACGTTAAGGGAATCACAGTTGTCGCACGTCTGCGTGGTCTGGTACACACGACCGTCAGTAATGGGAATCACAGTGTCGCCGTCTGGCGTGGAGTCTGGTACACGACCGTCGTTAATGGGAATCACAGTGTCATCAACTCCTGCTGGGTTCTGTACACGACCGTGCAGTAATGGGAATTCACGTGTCAACCGTCTGCTGGTTGGTTACACACCGACCGTCAGTAATGGAAATCAAGTGTCACCGGTCTGCTGGGTCTGGTACAACCACCTCAGTCATGGGAATCACAGTGTCACCGTGCTGGGTCTGGGTCACAACCGACCGTCAGTAATGGGGAATCACAGTGTCACCGTCTGCTGGTCTGGTACACGACCGTCAGTAATGGGATCACAACAGTGTCACTCGTCGCTGGGTCTGGATTCCCCGCCGTCAGTAATGGGAATCACAGTGTCAACGTCTGACTGGGTCTGGTAACACCCGACACGTCTTCTTAATGGGAATCACAGTGTCACCGTCTGCTGGGGTATGGCTAACACCGACGCGTCCGTAATGGGAATCACAGTGTCACCGTCTGCTGGGTCTGGTACACGACGTCAGTAATGGGAAAACAGTGTACACCGGTCCTGCTGGTTGGACAACGACCGTCATAATGGGAATCACAGTGTCACCGTCTGCTGGGTCCTGGTACAAACCCGACCGTCAGTAATAGGAATCACAGTGTCCACCGTTCTGGGTGTCTGGTACACCCGACCGTCAGTAATGGGAATCACAGTGTCCCGTCTGTCGGGTCTGGTTACACCCGACCGTTCCAGTAATGGAATCACCGATGTCACGTCTGCTGGGTCTGGTACACGACCGGTCAGTACATGGGATCACAGGTCAACCGTCTGTGGGTCTGGTACACACCGACCGTCAGTAATGGGAAATCACAGTGTCACCGTCTGCTGGGTATGTACAACGACCGTCAGTAATGGGAGGTCACAGTGTCACCGTCTGCTGGTCTGGTACACCGACCGCAGTAATGGGAATCATCACAGTGTCACCGGTCTGCTGGGTCCTGGTACATACCTACCGTCATAATGGGAATCACAGTCGTCAACCGTCGCGGGTCTGGTACACCGACCGTCAGTAATGGGAATCAACAGTGTCACCGTCTGCTGGGTCTGTTACACCGACCGTCCAGTAATGGGAATCACGTGTCACCGTCTGCTGGGTCTTGGTACACCGACCGTCAGTAATGGGAATCACAGTGTCACCGTCTGCTGGGTCTGTACACCGACCTCAGTAATGGGAATCACAGTGTCACCGTTGCTGGGGTCTGGTACATGGTACACCGCCCGTCAGTAATGGGAATCACAGTGTCACCGTCTGCTGGGTCGGTACACCGACCGTCAGTATGAATCACAGTGTCACCGTCTGCTGGTTCTGGTACACCGACCGTCAGTAATGGGAATCACAGTGTCACCGTCTTTGCTGGGTCTGGTACAACCGACCGTCAGTAATGGAATCACAGTGTCACCGTCTGCTGGGTCTGGTACACCGGCCCACCGTCAGTAATGTGAATCCCAGTGGTCACCGTCTGCTGGGTCTGGTACAACCGACCGTCAGTAATGGAATCACAGTGTCACCGTCTGCTGGGTCTGGTACACCGACCGTCATATGGGAATACATGTGCACGTCTGGCTGGGTCTGGTACACAGACCGTCAGTAATGGGAATCACAGTGTCACCGTCTGCTGGGTCGTACCGGCCGACCCGTCAGTAATGGGAATCACAGTGTCACCGTCTGCTGGGTCTGGTACATCACGACCGTCAGTAATGGGAAATCACAAGGGTCCACCGTCTGCTGGGTCTGCTACACAAACCGACCGCAGTAATGGAATCACAGTTTCACCGTCTGCTGGGTCTGGTACCCGACCGTCAGTAATTGGAATCAACGTGTCCATCCGTCTGCTGGGTCTGGTACACCCGACCGTCAGTATGGGATCAAGTGTCACCGTCTTCTGGTCTGGTACCACCGACCGTCAGTAATGGGAATCACCGTGTCAACCGTCCTGCTGGGTCGGTACACCGACCTCTCAGTAATGGAACACGTGTCACCGTCTCTGGTCTGGTACACGACCGTCAGTAATGGGAATCACGTGTCAACCGTCTGCTGGGTCTGTACACCGACCGTCAGTAATGGGACAACAGTGTCCCCGTCTGCTGGGTCTGGTACACCGACCGTCAGTAATGGGAATCACAGTGTACCGTCTGCTGGTTCGGTACACCGACCGTCAGTAATGGAATCCACAGTGTCACCGTCGCTGGTCGGTACAAACCGACCGTCAGTAATGGAATCACAGTGTCACCGCTCCTGCTGGTCTGGTACACCGACCGTCAGTAATGCGGAATCACAGTGTCACGTCTGCTGGGTCTGGTACACCGACCGTCAGTAATGGGATCACAGTGTCAACCGTCTGCTGGGTCTGGTACACACGACCGTCAGTAATGGGAATCACAGTGTCACCGTCTGCTGGGTCTGGTAACCCGACCGTCAGTATGGGAATCACAGTGTCACCGTTCGCTGGGTCTGGTACACCGACCGTCAGTATTGGGAATCACAGTGTCACCGTCTGCTGGCTCGGTACACACACCACCTCATTAATGGAATCACAGTGTCACCGTCTGCTGGGTCTGTCCCTGGTCACACCGACCGTCAGTAATGGGAATCACAGTGTACCGCTGCTGGTTCTGGTACACCGACCGTCAGTATGGGAATCACAGTGTCACCGTCTGCCTGGGTCGGTACACACGCGACCGTCAGTAATGGGAATCACAGTGTCACCGTCTTCGGGTCGTGGACACCGACCGTCAGTAAATGGGAATCACAGTGTCACCGTCTGCTGGGTCTGTACACCGACCGTCAGTATGGAATCACAGTGTCACCGTCTGCTGGTCTGGTACACGACCGTCAGTAATGGGAATCCAGTGTCACGTCTGCTGGGTCTGGTACACCGACCGTCAGTACGGGAACTCACAGTGTCACCGTCTGCTGGGTCTGGTACAACAACACCGACCTCAGTAATGGTATCACATGCGCCGTCTGCTGGGTCTGGTACACCGACAGTCAGTAATGGGAAGCACAGTGTCGCCGTCTGCTGGGTCTGGTACACCGACCGTCAGTAATGGGAATCAAGCAGTGTCGCCTCTGGCTGGTCTGGTACACCCGACCGCATGTAATGGGAATCACAGTGTCGCCGTCTGCTGGGTCTGGTACACACCGACCGTCATTAATGGAATCACAGTGTCGCCGTCTGGCTGGTCTGGTACACCGACCGTCGTAATGGGAATCACAGTGTCGCCGTCGCGGGGGTCTGGTACAACGACCGTCAGTAATGGGAATCACGTGTCCCGTCTGTGGTCTGGTACAACCGACCGTCAGTAATGGAATCACGGTCGCCGTCTGCTGGGCTGGTACACCGCCCGTCAGTAGGGGAAATCACAGTGTCGCCTGTCTGCTGGGTCTGGTACACCCGCCGTCAGTAATGGGAATCAACAGTGTCGCCGTCTGCTGGGTCTGCGTACACCGACCGTCAGTAATGGGAATCACAGTTCGCCGTCTGCTGGGTCTGGTACACCGACGTCAGTAATGGGAAACACAGTGTCGCCGTCTGCTGGTCATGGTACCCGACCGTCAGTAATGGGAATCCACGTGTCGCCGCTGCTGGGTCTGGTACAAACCGACCCGTCAGTATGAATCACGGCACCGTCTGCGGTCTGTACAACCGACCGCATAATGGAATCACAGTGTCACAGTCTGCTGGGTCTGGTACACCGACCGTTCATAATGGGATCACAGTGTCACCGCTGCTGGGTCTGGTACCGACGTCAGTAAGGGAATCACAGTGTCACCTGTCTGCTGGGCTGGTACACCGATAATAGATAATAGATAGATGAGAGAATATAGATGACAGATAGATTAATAAGTGAAATGATAGATAGATAGATAGATAGATGATAGTAGATAGATAGATAGATAGATAATAGATGAATAGATAGATAATAGATAGGTAGAGATGATAGACAGATGGTAGACTGATAGATGTATAGATATAAAAATTGATGGGGTAATAACCATAATGGACCTAGCCGATATCCCACCCTTCTCCCCTTTCCATCCTACATATCAGGGGGTTTTTGCACATTGACTTCCCTCTTCCCTTTACAATGGAACCTTATGAAGATCCATTTGTCCAGGCTAAGTAACAGGTCATTATCCTATTTAACCTTATATTTCCTTTAAAAGGGAACACCTTCATTATTTTTATACAGTGCTGGAGACGGCGGTCAGAAGGCTGCAACCGGTCCCCCGGCTAATTCATAAATGGATGTTTCTCCTGGAATTCTGGGAGTTGTAGTACACCTTCCTCAAGACAAACTCACTACCAGCTCTGTTAGTTACTTCCTGGTAGAGATGGCTGCTTGCTGATTGGCTAAGGCTTACTGCCTTCTGATTGGCTCAGGAAGGCTTCCTTCTGATTGGCAGATGTCAGAGTGAGGCTGTTATTAGGCGGAGATTAGATGTAAATGGTTAAAGTGTGATGGCTGCAGGTCTGTCCATTCAGGGCGACTGGGACCAGGTCCTGAGGTGAGAATGAACTCTAACCCACAGAACCGATTAACCCTCGCAGACCTGCACGACCCCCCTAACTGGGAATATTAACCCTCACTGACCCTGTGTCCTCACTACTTATTAACCCTCATGGACCCTCTATCCTCACTGTATTAACCCTCACGGACCCCGTATCCTCACTGTATTAACCCTCACTGACTCCGTATCCTCACTGTATTAATCCTCACGACCCCGTATCCTCACTGTATTAACCCTCACGGACCCCGTATCCTCACTAGTCTTAACCCTCACGGACCCCGTATCCTCACAGTATTTAACCCTCAATGGACCCTATCCTCCTGTATTACCCTCACTGACCCCCCGTATTCCCACTGTATACCCTCACGGACCCGTATCCTCACTGTATAACCCTCACGGACCCCGTATCCTCACTTTATTAACCCCATGACCCCTCCTCACTGGATAACCCGCACGACCCGTATCCTCACTGTATAACCCTCACGGACCCCGATCCTCAACTGTATTAAACCCTCACGGACCCCGGATCCTGCACTGGTATTAACCCCTCACGACCCCGTATCCTCACTGAGTAACCCTCACTGCCCGTATCCTCACTGTATTAACCCTCACTGACTCCTGTATCCTCACTGTATTAACCCTCACGCCCCGTATCCTCACTGTATTAACCCTCACGCCCCCGTATCCTCACTGTATTAACCCTCACTGACCCCGTATCCTCACTGTATTAATCCAACCTCACTGACTCCGTATCCTCACTGTATTACCTCGGACCGATCCTCACTGTATTAAAACCCTACCGGACCCCGTATCCTCACTGTAATTAACCCTCACGGACCCCGTATCCTCACTGTATCAAACCCTCAACGGACCCCGTATCCACACTGTATTGCCCCTCACTGACTCCGTATCCCTCACTGTGATTAACCCTCACTGACCCGTATCCTCACTGTATTAACCCTCACGGACCCCGTTCCTGCACATGTATTAACCCTCACTGACTCCGTATCCTCACTGTATTAATCCTTCACTGACCCCGTATCTCACTGGTATTCTACACTGACCCCGTATCCACACTGTTTATACCCTCACTGACCCCGTCTCCTACACTGTTTTAACCCTCCACTGACCCCGATCCTACACTTATTAACCCTACCTCGACACCCGTATCCTCACTGTATTACCCTCACTGACCCCGTATCCTCACTGTATTAACCCTCACGGTACCCCGTATCCTCACTGTATTAAACCTCACTGACTCCGATCCTCACTGATTCACCTCACTGACCCGTATCCTCACTGTATTAACCTCACGACCCCCCGTATCCTCACTGTATTAACCCCTACTGACTCCGTTCCTCACTGTATTAACTCCTCACTGACCCCGTATTCCTCACTGTATTAACCCTCACGGACCCCGTATCCACACTGATTAACCCTCACTGACTCCGTATCCTCACTGGATTAACCCTCACTGACCCCGTATCCTCACTGTATTAACCCCTCCGGACCCCGTATCCCACTGGTATTATCCCCTCACTGACCCCGTATCCTCCTACTGTATTAACCTCACGGACCCCGTTCCTCACTGTATAACCCTCCGGACCCCGTATCATCACTGTATTAACCCTCACTGACCCCGTATCACACTGTTTAACCTCACTGACTCCGTATCCTCACTGTATTAACCTCACTGACCCCCCGTATCCTCACAGTATTAACCCTCACTGACCCGTATCCCACACTGTATAACCCTCACTGACCCGTATCCTCACTGTATTAACCCCTCGACCCCGTATCCTCACCTGTATTATCCCTCACGGACCCCGTAGCCCACACTGTATTAACCCTCACTGACCGTTCCTCCCGTATAACTTAACCCTCACGACCCCGTATCCTCACTGTATTAAACCCTTACTGACCCCGTATCCTCACTGTTTAACCCATGACCCCGTATCCTCACTGTATTACCCTCACTGACCCCGTATCCTCACGTATTAACCCTCACGGACCCCCCCTCCACTTTATTACCCTCACTGACCCCGTATCCGCACTGTATTAACCCTCAACTGACTCCGTATCCTCACTGTATTAACCCTCACGACCCCGTATCCTCACTGTATTATCCCCTCGACCCGTCCCACTGTATAACCCTACGACCCCGTATCCTCACTGTATTAACCCTCTGACCCCGTATCCTCACTGTATTACACCCTCACTGACCCGTATCCTCACTGTACATTAACCCACGGACCTCGTATCCTCACTGTATTAACCCCTCAGACCCCGTTCCCTCACTGTAATTATCCTCCAACCCAGGACCCGTATCCTCACTGTATTAACCCCTCACGACCCCGGATCCTCACTGTTTAACCCTCACAACCCCGTATCCTCACTGTATTACCCTCACTACCCCGTGTCCTCACTGTAATTAACCCTCAACGGACCCCGTATTCCAGCTGTATAACCTCACGACCCCTATCCTCAGTATTAACCCTCACGGACCCCGTATCCTCACTGTATTAACCCTCACGGACCCCGTATCTCACTGTATTAAACCCTCACTGACCCGTTTCCTCACTGTATAACCCTCAAGGACCCCGACCTCCTGTATAACCTCACGACCCCGTACCTCCTAACCCTCACTGGACCCCGTATCCACACTGTATTAACCCTCACGGACCCCGTGTCCTCACTGTATTATCCCTCACGGACCCCGTATCCTCACTGTATTAACCCTCACTGTATTAACCCTCACGGACCCCGTATCCTCACTGTATTAACCCTCACGGACCCATATCCTCACTGTATTAATCCTTATGGACCACGTATCCTCACTGTATTAACCCTCACCCGGACCCCGTACCTCACTGTATTAACCCTCACGGACCCCATGTCTTTCCTCACTGTATATAACCTTCCCTAGGACCCACGTTACCTCAACTGTATTAACCCTCACGGACCCGTATCCTCACTGTATTAACCCTCACGGACCCCGTATCCACACTGTATTAACCCTCACGGACCCCGTATCCACACTGTATTAACCCTCACGGACCTCGTATCCTCACTGTATTATACCCTACGGACCCCGTATCCTCACTGTATTACCCTCATGACCCCGTTCCTCACGTATAACCCTCACTGAACCCCGTGTCCCTCACTGTATTAAACCCTCACGGAGACCCCGTTTACCTCACTGTATTAATCCTCACTGACCCCGTGTCCTCACTGTATTAACCCTCACGGAACCCCGTATCCTCACTGTATTATCCCTCCACGGACCCCGTATTCCTCACTGTATTCAACCCTTCACTGTATTAACCCTCACGGACCCCGTATCTCAACTGTTAACTCCTACGGACCCTCATATCCTACGTATAATCCTTATGGACCACGTATCCTCACTGTATTAACCCTCACGGACCCCGTATCCTCACTGTATAACCCTCACGACCCCGTTTCCCTCACTGTATTAACCTTATGGACCACTTCCTCACTGTATTAACCCTCACGTACCACCGTATCCTCACTGGATTAACCCTCACGGACCCCGTTCCACACTGTATTAACCCTCACGACCCCGTATCCAACTTATTTAACCTCACGGACCACGTATCCTCACGTATAACCTTACGACCCCGTTCCTCACTGTATTAACCCTCAAGACCCCTATGACCCCCGTGTCCTCATGTATACCCTCACTGACCCCGTGTCCTCACTGTTAACACTCACGACCCCTGTCCTCACTGTATTAACCCTCACGGACCCCGTATCCTCACTGTATTAACCCTCACGACCCCGTATCCCTCACTGTATTAACCCTCACGGACCACGTTTTCTCACGCTATTACCCCTTCACGAGACCCCGTCTCTCACTGTATTAACCTTCATGCGACCCCGTGTCCTCACTGTATTAACCTCCACGGACCCCTGGTGTCCTCACGTATTAACCCTCACGGACCCGTATACTCACTGTATTAACCCTCACGACCCACTATCCTCACGGTATTAACCCTCAACCACGGAAAAGACGGACCACGTTTCCTCACGGTATTACCTCACGGACCCACGTTCCTCACTGTTATTAACCCTCCGGACCCGGATCCTCACTGTATGTAACCCTCACGGACGACCCGTATCCTCACTGTATTAACCCTCACGGACACCCTTATCCTCACTGTATTAACCCTCACGGACCCGTATCCTCACTGTATTAACCCTCCACGGACCCAGTCCTCACTGTATTAACCCTCAAAAACGGACCCCGTATCCTCACTGTATTAACCCTCACGACCCCGTACTCACTGTAGTAACCCTCAGACCCAGTAATCCTCACTGTATTACCCCCACGACCTCGTATCCTCTAACTGTATTAATCCACTGACCCCTATCCCACTGTATTAATCCTCACGGACCCCGTATCCCACTGATTAACCCTCACGACCTCGTATCCTCACTGTATTAATCCTCAGGACCCCGTATCCACACTGTATTAACCCTCACGGACCCCGTATCCTCACTGTATTTCACAACCTCAACTGGACCCCGTATCCTCACGTATTACCCTCACTGACCCTCGTATCCTCACTGTATTAATCCTCACTGACCCCGTATCCTCACTGTATTAATCCTCACTGACCCTATCACACGTATTACCCTCACGACTCTATCCTCACTGTATTAATCCTCAGGACCCCGTATCCCACACTGTATTAACCCTCCACGGACCCCGGATCATCCGCACGTACTAACCCCACTGACCCCGTATCCACACTGTATTAACCTCACGACCTCGTATCCTCACTGTATTAACCCTCACTGACCCCGATCCTCACTGTATACACCCCACTGACCTTCCGTATCCTCACTGATATAACCCTCACGACCCCGTATCCTCACTGTATTAACCCTCACGACCCCATATCTCACTGTATTAACCCTCACTGACCCCGTATCTCACTGTATTAACCCTCACGACCCCGTATCCTCACTGTATAACCCTCACGGACCCCGTATCCTCACTGTATTAACATCTCACGGAACCCCGTATCCTCAATGTATTAACCCTCACGACCCCGTATCCTCACTGTATTAACCCTCACTGACCCCGTATCCTCACTGTATTGAACCCCACTGACCCCTATCCTCTGTATTAACCCAACTCAGGACCGTCCGATCCCACTGTATTAACCCTCACGGACCCCGTATCCTCACTGTATTAACCCTCACTGACCCCGTATCCTCACTGTATTAACCCTCACGGACCCCGTATCCATCTCACTGTTAACCCTCACTGACCCACCCGTATCCTCACTGTATTAAACCCTCACTGACCCCTATCCTCACTGTATTAACCCTCACTGACCCCCGTATCCTCACTGTATTAACCCTCACGGACCCCGTATCCTCACTGTATTAACCTCACTGACCCGTATCCTCACTGTATTAACCCTCATGGACCCGTATCCTCACTGTATTAACCCTCACGGACCCGTATCCTCACTGTATTAACCCTCACGGACCCCGTATCCTCACTGTATTAACCCTCACTGACCCCGTATCCTCAACTGTATAACCCTCACGGACCCCGTATCCTCACTGTATTAACCCTCACTGACCCCGTATCCTCACTGTATTAACCCTCACTGACCCCGTAATCCTCACTGTATTAACCCTCACGGACCCGTATCCTCACTGTATTAATCCTCACGGACCCCGTATCCTCACTGTATTAACCCTCACTGACCCCCCCGATCCTCACTGTATTAACCCTCAACTGACCCCGTATCCTCACGTATTAACCCCACGGACCCCGTATCCCCACTGTATTAATCCTCACGGACCCGTATCTCACTGTATTAACCCTCACGGACCCTGTATCCTCACTGTATTACCCTCACGGACCCGTATCCTCACTGTATTAACCCTCATGACCCCGTATCCTCACTATTAACCCTCACGGACCCCGTATCCGACGTATATCCTCACGGACCCTGTATCCAGCTGTATTACAACCCTCACGGACCCTGTATCCTCACTGTATTACACCCTCACTGACCCCCGTAATCCTCAACTGTATTAACCTCACTGACCCCGTATCCTACGTTGTAGAACCCTCACTGACCCCGCTCCGATGTAGACCCATGACCCCGGTCCGCAACGTATTAACCCTCACTGACCCCGTATCCTACACTGTATTAACCCTCACGGACCCCGTATCCTCACTGTATTAACCCGCACTGACCCCGTATCCTCACTGTATTAAACCCATGTGACCCCGTACCTCGTATAGTTGTATTAACCAACACCAGGACATAAGTAACCAGGCTTATAGGGAACTCGGCTGATTTATTGTCTATGTACAGGGTAAGGCAGGAAATATAAGAGATAATAAATGGGATACACTAAGTTCTGGGTAGGAAGATGGATCCACACAGTAGCACAAGTCACACATCATGTAAGTCCACACAGCGAGAATAAAAATAAGTCACGACAAAAGTAGCAGTATGGCAACTCCACCAAGTCCCAATGGATAAACACACAGCAATCCAATACAGAGGGTCCTCACCTAGACGGTTACTCACCGTCCCCAAGTAGGGTTAATCACCAAGTCTACACAGTCCTTGATAATGTAATATTCCCCTGGCAGGACAGAACCTCAGCTCTAGTCCAACCCAGTCAGATCCACACAGAGTTTCCACACAATTCTCCTTTGGTTCCCCTGGCTGGGGTTCTATCTCCCACTGCAGTGTGGGAAGTAAGGCGAGGTACAGTTATCTCCCAGGAATTGATGAGAACTTTTCACACGTGGACTAAGGAGCTAGTGTGTGACCCTTCTTATCAGGTTACGGCACAGCTCTGTAAAGGAGGGAAAGTCTAAACAAAGGACCTGGGGCCATATTGTCTGGTGTGTCTTTACATCCTAATTACAATAACCCTGTATCATAACAACTTGCTGTATTAACCCTTATGGGCCCTGGTAAATGAAAATGTTAGCATACATTAAGGGCAACTTAAACTAAAAAAATAGACACCTATCTTAGTAATGTAGAAATCATGCACCAATAGGAGTAACCTGACAGAAGGATGGTGGCTGGGGTTTACCACTGAGCTGAATAAAAGTCTATAGCTGCAATGCATACTACACAGATTAGTAACTAAAGTGCGGTATCCTACACTGCATCATTCTTCTAATGTATATACGACCCAGCCTTTGTCAGCAAGATCATTTTATATGTGTTATGACCCTTCATGGGGACAGATTCCCTAAATGACAAACCTCAGATTCAACAGGAACTTTGCCCAAGTATTTCAGATTTTACTGCATGAGGTGTACTCCATGCATGGGGTGTTCACATGCATCGGGTGTTTACTGCTGGGGTTCTTGCATGGGAGTGTTTAATGCATAGGGTGGTTACTGCTGGGGTGCTCCTGATGGGTGTTTACATGCCTAGGGTGGTTGCATGGGGTGTTCCTTGGTGTGTTTACATGCATAGGGTGGTTACTGCATGGGTGTCTCCTGCATGGGTGTTCACATGCATAGGAGTGGTCTACTGCACTGGGGGTGTCTCCTGCATGGGGTGTTTCACATGCATAGGAGGGTTCACTGCATGGGTTGTTCACATGCATAGGGTGTTTTACTGCACTGGGGTGTTTACTGCTGGGTGTTCACATGCATAGGGTTTACTGCAGGGTGTGTTTACTGCATGGGGTGTTCACATGCATAGGATGTTTAGCATGGGTGGTTACTGCATGGGGGGTTTGTTTACTGATGGGGCGTTCACATGCTAGGGTGTTTACTGCATGGGGGTTCACATGCATAGGGTGTTTCTGCATGGTTAAAGAGATGGGTTTACTGACTGCATGGGTGGTGGTTACTGCATGGTGGTACGTGGTCACATGCCTATGGGTCTGTTTTACTGCATGGGTCGGTTACCTCATCAGAGCAATGAGGGTGGGTTTGATATGATTCAGGGTGGGTTCGTTGTGCTGGCAATGAATGTAGTTGTGTTACTAACAAGAGGTATTCATGCAAGGGGGTGTTTGTTGGATTCAGGGCTTTTTCGCATGCAGGGGTTGTTTTCGCTGCTAGGGTTGTTTGGTATATAGACTTCATTTAACGGGTGTAGGCACCATGGAATTATATTTAACCCTAGTATGGCTTGATATATCATGGGTCACCGATTGCAGTCAATGTAGAATCAAAAGAATATTACTTGATCCAAGTAACAGTGAATACAAACACAATCAGCAGCCCATATATGAATTACTGCTTATATTAGTCTCAATCATCATTTATTACAGTTCATGGTTGATGATCATTACATAGGATGGAAGATGGTCCACATAGTAATAGCACCATCTACAAACTATACGCTATATTACTTACAGGGAAGCTGAAGGAGAAGTAATCAGAAGATAACGCAAGCTACAGAACTGCGTAACTGAACTAATGTATTTAATTATATATATTGGATGTGTGTCCTGGGATAAATGTCCAACAGTATCACGCAGTAGTGTTATAACAATAAAGTCTGTGTCCCAATACAAGCTGGGTAAATTACATGGTTTGCGTTATTATGCACGGATCTGATATACGAATCTGTTCTACATAACGCCTTGCCCATCGTCTAGTGCCCCCCTAGTGTGACCTGTAACCATAACGTATTTGCAGCCTATTTGATATCCTAACCAACAGATACACATAAAAAATCTTCTCCCGAACAGAAATTTCTGCAGTTACCACCCCCCCACCCATGCCAACCCTTCACTTCACTAGACCTACTGGACATGCTACCAGTTTGATTATCAAAGACGGCTGAGGGAGAACCTAAGATAACTAAAAGCTGTCTCTAATTAAAAGATTTAGTACTGTTTCAAACAGGTTAAGAATTAACCGTTGCTAAAGTGAATTTGAGACAATTTAATAAATTAGTGTATGATCCCTTAGTTCTTGAAGAAGGCATCTATAGTAGGGAAAAAAAATCAAATTGCCCAAATATTGCGGGAACTGTACATTCTCCCAAGATACACTGACCGTTTTGTGTTGACCTGTCCCCTATTCCTTTATATTCTTCTTTCATGACATTTCAAGTCCTACATTATCATGAAACACTTCTTTTGTGTTCAGTTCTTCTGGTAACAGGAATGGTGACAGTTGGTAATGGAGAATTGCATGTGGACATTCTCCTCCCAGTGAATACTGAGCGTGCTTGACTTGACAAAAAAGTACTATCAGATGGAGGATGGAGTCACAACTAGTTCTTACGCATGAGGGCTACAAGAGGTACAAATCAAAGTTGGTGCTCTTGTGAGGTCTTTTGTTCCTTTCACATGAAATGGTCAAGCAAAAGTAAGCTACTACAGAGATGTACCGGGGATGGAAATTCCATATTAAAGCTAAGATGGACATTTATGTGTAAATAAAGTACACATGGACCATGACATTAAAACTCAAAAAAGGGACAAGGTTTGAAAGTAACATATAAAAGATTTAAAGAAATGTATTTTTTTCACCTGACTCTAGTTGAGTGTTTGTAATGATATTGTAATAAAAATCCTAGCTATGTTTAAAGAACACAAAGTATAAAGGAATTTTCATCAAATCAGCAATTAAGGTGGTCTGCTTTGGAAACCAACGAAGGAACTACTAGCTAAGAAGCTGAACTACCCAACTAGTCTACCTTTCACTAAAAAACTAACTTAAGCTAACCTAAATATATCAATTATTTTAACAACATCATATCTGTTACTTAGGAAAATTTCCTTTTTTTCTGACCATCCAAGGGAAAAAAAAAATTTTTCACCACTGCCTGTCTGCCACCTTTCCTTTTTCAGTGCAGGTTGCCGCCTGAGACAATGTCTCACTCTCCTAAATGGTAAGAAGTGGGCCCTGTCTCCGATATTAACTACCTATCCTGCACTGCCAACATGATAACGATACTATTAAAGTTTGGTTTAACAACTTATAGCTAAAGACTATGCCATGGCCAAATAAACTATATCAAATGAATGTATTTTAGGCGCCCATGAGTTTCAAATTCATATGGGAATTATAATTCCAAATATCCTAAATAATGTTATTTGTTATATCGCCAATGTTCCATTCAAGATTGTTTTTTTAAATATGGTTTTAAAACTTTACTATCTTTCCACTGGATCTGTAACTTTATCTACATATATACAGGTTGACATTATCCAGATCCTAAACTTTGAAACAAGTATAAAATATGGCAAATCCGTTCAGACTGTGACATATCTAAAAGAAAGGATACACATACAGGATACAATGTACAACACCAAACGAAACATTCTATTAAACATTAATATACAAAGTAACATGTATTAGACGTTGTAAGAATACATCCAATCTAGTCCAAACCTTTATCCCACCCATAATGTTCCTGTATGAACAGGTACATATTGACATGGTAATTGGAGGTTGTATAAATACATACGTCCATCTAGTCCAACCTTTATACCCTACCCATAATGTCTGTTATAACTTTTACATAGTCACATAGGATATGGAGGTTTATATTAAAACTACTCCAATCCAGTCCAACCTTATATACCCTACCCATAATGTCTTTATACAGTTACATAGTAAACATAGTATTGGAGGTTTGTATAAGACAATACGTCCATCTAGTCCAACCTTATACCCTCCCATACTGTCTATCTAACATCACATAGTATGGAGGTTGTATAAAGACATCCCCATCTAGTCCAACCTTTATAACCTAACCCAGAATGTTGTCTAACAGTTCAGAAGTACATGTATTTGAGTTTGTAATAAAGACATATGTCCATCTAGTCAACTTTATACCTTACCCATAATGTCTTGTAAACAGTTACAATAGTAACTAGTATGTGGGGGTTGTATAAAGACATACGTCCATCTAGTCCAACCTTTATAATTACCCTACCCCTAATGTCGAATATAACCAGAACAGAGTTTGGAGGTTTGTATAAGACATCGTCCATCAGTCCAACCTTTTATACCCTACCCATAATGTCTTATAACAGTTACATAGTAACCTCGTATTGTAGGGTTTATATAAACCCAACGTCCATCTAGTCCAACCTTTATACCCTCCCCAGAATGCCTGTATAATCAGTTACATAGTAACTAGGTATTTGGAAGTTGTATAAAGACATACGTCCATCTAGTCCAAACGTTAACCTACCCATAATGTCTGTATAAAAAAAAACCGGTACATTATTAACATAGTATTGGAGGTTGTATAAAGACATACGTCCATCTAGTCCAACCTATATCCCTACCCATAATGTCCGTATAACAGTTACATAGTAACTAGTATTGGGAGGTTGTAAAAGACATACGTCCATCTAAGTCCCAACCTTTATACCTACCCTAATGTCGTATAACGTTACATAGTAACATAGTATTGGCGTTGTAAAAACAATACGTCCATCGTCAACCTGATACCCTCCATAATGTCTGTATACCAGTTACATAGTAACATAGTATTGGAGGGTTTGTATAAAGACATACGTCCCTTCTATCCAACCTTTATACCCTAACCCATAATGTCCTGTATAAACAGTAACATAGTAACATAGTAATTGGAGGTTGTATAAGACCTACGTCCATCTAGTCCACTTTGTCTACCCTAAATCCATAATGTTCTGTAATAAACCGTTACATAGTAACATAGTATTGGAGGTTTGTATAAGACATACATCCATCTAGTCCAACCTTTATACCTACCCATACTGTCCTGTATACACCGTTACATAGTAACATATATTGGAGGTTGTTATAAAGACTACTTCTCCATCTAGTCCAACCTTTTACCTATCCAAATGTCTATATAACAGTTACATAGTAACATAGTATTGGAGTTTATAAAGACATAACCGTTGTTTTTTTTCCCCCCCAAAAAAAAAAAAAAATTCTAGTCCAGACCTTTATACCCACCCCTAATTCCATATAACAGTTACATATTACAAAGTTTGGAGTTTGTATAAAAGCACATACGTCTATCCTAGTCCAACCTTTATAACCCTACCCATAATGTCCGGTATAACAATTACATAGTCACATAGTATTGGAGGTGTATAAAAACAACGTCCATCTAGTCCCACCTTTATACCCTACCCATAATGTCCGGATAACAGTTACATAGTACCATAGTATTGGAGGTGGTTAAAGACATACGTCCATCTAGTTCCAACCTTTATTATAACCCTACCCATAATGTCGTATAACAGTTACAATATTACATAGTATTGGAGGTGTATAAAGACATACGTCCATCAGTCCATACCTTTTATACCCTAAATACCCATAATGTCTGTATAACAGTTACATGAATATAGGTAGTGGATGTTTGTATAAAGACAATACGTCCATCTAGTCCAACTTTATCCCCACCCATAATGTCTGTATAACAGTTTACATAGTAATATAGTAGTGGATGTTGTCTAAGACATACGTCCTCTAGTCCCTGTCCAACCTTATACCCTACCCATAATGTCTGTTAACAGTTACAATAGTAACAAAGTAATTGGAGTTGTATATAACATAATACGTCCATCAGTCCAACCTTTATAATACCCTACCCATACTCTGTAATAACAGTTACAGAGTGACATATATGGAGGTTGGTATAAAGACATACGTCCATCTATCCAACCTTTATCCCCTCCCAGATGGTCTTGTATACATTACAATAGTAACATAGTATTGGAGTGTAATATCGACATACGTCATCTTTCCATTCTTTATACCCTATACCAATAATGTCCTGTATACAGTTACATAGTGAACATAGTATTGGAAGGTTGGTATCAAGACATACGTCCATCTAGTCCAACCTTAGACCCTCCCCATAATGTCTGTATAACAGTGTACATATAACATAGTCTTGGAGGTTGATAAAGACATACGTCCATCTTCTAGTCCACCCTTTATACCCTACCCGTAATGTCTGTATAACCGTTACATAGTTAACATAGTTATTGGAGGTTGTATAAAGACAGACGTTCCTTCTAGTCAACCTTTATATCCCTACCCCATACTGTCTGTATAACAGTTCATAGTAACATAGTATTGGAGGTTGTATAAAGACATACGGGTCCATCTAGTCCAACTTTTATAACCTATCCATAATGGCCTGTATACCCGTTACCTCGTAAACATAGTAGTGGAGGTTGTATAAAGCCATACATCCATCTAGTCCAACCTTTTCCCTACCCATAATGTCGTAAACCGTTGCATAGTAACAAGTTATTGAGGTTGTAGAAAGACATACTCCATCCAGTCCAACCTTTAAGACCCTATCCATCTATGTTATATACAGTTACATAGTAACATAGTAGTGGAGTTGTAATAAAGACTACGTTCCTCTAGTCCAACCTTATCCCTACCCATAATGACTGTATAACAGTTTACATAGTAACTAGTAGGGGAGTTGTATAGACATACTTCCACTAGTCCAACCTTTATACCCTACCCATAATGTCCCATCTAACATTACATATTAACATAGTATTTGAAATTGTATAAAGACATACGTCCATCTAGTCCAACCTTTATACCCTAACCCATAATGTCCGTATAACCGTTACATAGTACCCTAGTATTGGAGTTGTATAAAGACTACGTCCATCTAGTAGTCCAACCTTTATACCCGATCAAATGTCCGATAACATTAAATAGTAACATAGTATTGGAGGTTGTCTAAAGACATACGTCATCTAGTCAACCTTTACCTCCCTCCCCATAAGGTCCGTATAAACCGTTACATAGGACATAGTTTGGACGGTTGTATAAAGACATAACGTCCATCTAGTCCAACCTTTTATACCCTAACCCATAATTTCTGTATAACAATTTACTAGTAACATAATATTTGGAGGTTGTATAAAGACATACGTCCATCTAGTCGCAACCTTTATACCTACCCTAATGTCCTGGATAGCGTTTACTAGTAACATAGTATTGGAGGTTGTAAAGACATAACGTCCATCTAGAGTCCAACCTGTTATACCTACCCATAATGTCTGTTAACAGTTACATAGTAACATGTATTGGAGGTGTATCAGACCTACTGCATCTAGTCCAACTTTATACCCTAGACCCATAATGTCTGTATAACAGTTTTTACATATAACATAGTATTGGAGGTTTATAAAGACATACGTCCATCGATCCAACTATATACCCCTACCCATAATGTCTGTATAACAGTTCATAGTAAACATAGTATAGGAGGTTGTATAAAGACATCGTCCATCAATTCCAACCTTTATACCCGACCCATAATGTCTGTATAACAGTTACATCTAACATAGTATTGGGGGGGGGGGGGGTCGCTAAAAAACCCAAAAGGGGGGTTGATAAGGACATACGTCCATCTAGTCCCAACCTATATACCCTAACCCTACCCCTAATGTTGTTAAAGTTACTAAGTAACATAGTATAGTAGTTGTATAAAGACTACGCCATCTAGTCCACCTAGATACCCTACCCATAATGTCCTGTATAACCAGTACACTAGTAACATTGTATGAGTTTGTATCAAGACAGAACGTCCATCTAGTCCAACCTATATACCCTACCCATAATGTCTGTCTAACAGTTAACATAGTAACATAGTAATAGAGGTTGTATAAGACATACGTCCATCTAGTCCAACCTTTATACCCTACCATATGTCTGTAATAACTTACACTAGTAACATAGTATTGGAAGGTTGTAATAAAATATACGTCCATCTATCCAAACCTTTATACCCTACCCATAACTGTCTGTATAACGTTTACTAGTAACATAGTATTGGAGGTTGTATAACGACAACGTCCATCTTCGATCCAACCTTTATACCCTACCCATATGTCCTGTATAACAGGTACATAGTAACATAGTATTGGAGGTTATATAAGACATACGTCCCATCTAGTCCAACTTTTATACCCTACCCATAATGTCTGTAACTAAACAGTTTTAACATAGTAACATAGTATTGTAGTTGTATAAACATACGTCCACTAGTCCAACCTTATACCCTACCTACCTACCCAGAATGTTCTTATAACAGTTACATATAACATAGTATTGGAAGTTGTTAAAGACCATACGTCCAATCTAGTCCCCAACCTTTTAACCCCAACCCCTATGTCTGTAAACATTACATAGTAAAACATAGTATTGGAAAGTTTGTTATAAAGACATACGTCCATCTAGTCCACCTTTAATACCCTACCCATAAATGTCTTGTATAACAGTTACATCGTCACCTAGTATTGGGTTTGTATAAATACTACCTTCCATCTTTCATCTTTTCCATTCTTTTACCTACCCATATTGCCTTCCTACATTGATCCATTCTATTTCACTGTATGTGACATTATAGTTGTATGGTACCTATTGCTCTGAAATGTAAGAGAAACAGACATTGTCTTGGTTCAGTTTACTTTCCTTCCTTGGATCCATGCAGAACCTTTGGGGTTTGTAGCCAACATCGAACAAGGCTGAGCGTAGTTGAAACAGCCATGCGATTTAAAACAAGGATGCCCTAGGTCCATCTAAGGTACATACAAGTATATACGTCTGCCTTCCTACTGTACTAGTGGTATCTGTTATTAAATGAAGAGACAACTTGCCATCCTGACAATCTTGGGGCCCTTTAAACAAGACAAGTGGCCCAAATTAATAATAAGTACCATTGTTTTTGTTTGGCTATGCTGTAAACTTGAGTACCCAGTCATCCTGTGTCTACTTGATTGGGGGGCCAAAATATCACACGAACCGTTTTGGTACCAGCCCTAATATGTGCTGGTAGGTGGATGTACCAGGGGTTAATAATATCTCCGACTCTTTTATCAATTTTGTTCCTTTAGGAAACCCACAAATTCGTGGCACCTTAACATCCAATGGGAATTAAACTCCAATAATCTTCCTGAAATACCTCTCTGAGGATTTTGTTGTGCTGAGATCACCCGGTATGGTCCCTAACTCCGATAAGGGCACAGGTGAAAACCTGAACCAGGATAACCCCGTGCACCCATTTTATTAGTTCTGATTTAACATCTTCCTTGATTAGGTAAATGGTGTCACCCCTTATTTAATAGAAATTTAGATTCTTTGAGGAAACTGGGGAATGTAACAATATTCCTTTCTTTCTTAGGAAACTTTTTAGAAGTTTACCGATGATCATTTATAAGGTCTTTAAACAACAAAAAAGGGGACAATTACAGTTGTCCTTTAATGATGAATGATTGTTAATCTCTACACTCACTGTGGAATGTATACTATTTATGGATATTGGGTCACTATAATATAAATATGTTATCCCCCCATTTTGTGTTCTACAAAGATCAGTACTTTTTCCTGTCCGGGGAGAATATTTTCCATAAAATTTTCCTATCGTCTTGGCAAGTTTTCCCAGATGTTCAAATAAAGATGTAATTCTATTACTTTAATTTGTGTATTTGTGTACCTGATGTTCTAGTACCCCCCTGTGTCCAAATTTCCCTTTAAATAAACTGATGATATTACATTGCAAACAGAGCTGGGTTACGATCAGCTTCACTTCCATCATCCTCCCCACTGCAGCTCTGTACTTTGTTATTTTCTTTAAGTGTAACTATTAAGAGTTTGGATTTGAGAATACATTAACACAGGGCTGTTCTAAGATCAGGTTCAACTTCATTAATCCTCCCCTGCAGCCCTTACTATGTTCTTTCTGTAAGTGTAACTATTAAAGTTGTGATATTGGAGAAATACATTCCAACAGACTGTGCTAAGATCCAGGTTCACTTCATTAATCCTCCCCCTGCAACTCTGTACTATGTTATTTCTCTCAGTGTAACTATTAAAGGTTGTGATATTGAGATAAAATTACACAGAGAGCTGTGCTAAGAAGCCAGAATTCCTCCCTTCATTACCCTCCCCCTGCAGGCCCTGTACTTGTTATTTCTATAAGTGTAAAACTATTAAAGAAAAGGAACACTAAACCCCTAAAAGTGAACATTGCATTTCTTTTCTATTATTCACAGGGAAGGTGATAACGCTTAATCCTCACCTCCCTGTGAGAATAGGACGCTTCCTCGGGGACCTGAACTTAACTCTTACCCCGCACCCGCCGCTCCACCACCTCGCAGGCCGCTCCAGCATTCTCTGAACACTGGTTCTGTCCCGAAGCTGGGTCTGGTACACCGACCGTCAGTAATGGGAATCACAGTGTCACTGTCTGCTGGGTCTGGTACACCGACCGTCAGTAATGGGAATCACAGTGTCACCGTCTGCTGGGTCTGGTACACCGACCGTCAGTAATGGGAATCACAGTGTCACCGTCTGCTGGGGTCACTGTCTGCTGGGTCTGGTACACCGACCGTCAGTAATAGGAATCTTCCTATTACCTGCTTTAGTATCAGACTTAATGAGTGATACGGGTAAAGTGGGAGTGAATTTGACTAGATACCGGAATACTTTGTACACAACCTCCAATCTAGTGGTGGGGGCTAGATGTACTGTTATCGCATCATGGAAGGTAAGGTACTATATGGACGTCGGTCACATAGGTGCACACAAACTCCGGGGAACGTAACATCGATTCTATATGACACCCTAGGGAAGCGGCCCAAGGAGTTTGGGTAGGATCATAAGTTGGACTAAGGGACAACACATTCACGGTCGGAAGGCGGAAAGCGAGAGTGAGACAGCGGGTAGCTGGTTGCAGCACATACAGGGCCCGGCACTGTATCCGGAATTATCTAGTAACGTTTAGGGACGGGACCTTAGCTGTTATTTTATATGGTTGGACTGATGACGTATCTATGTCTATATACAACCCCCATACTTGTTACTATTGTAACTGTTAATTGACATTATGGTGGGTATAAAGGTTGGACAGTAGAGTGACGTATGTCTTAGTACACTCCATACGAGTATTCCATGTAACTGTTATACAGACTGATGGGGGGTAATAAAGTTGGACTAGTGAACTATTGCCTTTATACAACCCTCATACTATAGTTACTATTACTCGTTATACAGACATTATGGGTATTGGGTATAAAGGTATGGACTGATGGAGTATGTCTTTATACAACCTCCAATACTATGTATCCTATGTAACTGGTTATACGACATGTATGGGATAGGGTATAATAAAGGTTGGAACTAGATGGACGTATGTCTTTATACAACCTCCAATACTATGGTACTATGTAACTGTTATCGGAACATTATGGGTAGGTTATAAAGGTGTGGACTAAGATGCACGTAATGTTTTTATACACCCCAATCTATAGTGACTTATGTAATTGTTATACGAGACATTATGGTAGGGTATAACAGGTTTGACTAGATGTACGTATGTGCTTTATACAAACCCACTTCTGTAACTATGTAACTGTTATTGAGCATAGGGGGTATAAAGGCTTTTCTGCGTGGAATTTTTTTTATGGGGGCGGAAAATCATCAAGGTTATTCTTTTTCGCAATCTATGTTGACTCAATGACTGTAATAATTCGGATAGGGTGTACAAACGGTTGAGACTAGATGGAGAGTAGTCCTTTATACAACCTACCTAATATCTTACTATGTACTGTTATACAGACAATGTAGTATATGGATAGATGAGTTGTTATACTAACCTCCAATACTATGTTACTATGTACGTTACGAAATTATGGATGTTAGTAGACAAAGCTATGGATTCGTAGGTCATCCTCAATTAGTTTATGTTAGTTACGACATTATGGGTAGGTCATGTAAAAGGTTGGATAGAATGGACGTATGGTCTTTATACAACCTCCATACTATGTTACTCATGTCTGGTTAAGACATTATGGGTAGGGTTATAATGTTGTTCTCAGGATGACGTATGTCCTTTTATCAATCCCCAATACTATGTTACATTAACCGTTAGTACGACATTCATGGGGTAGGTGATAAGGTTGGAACTAGATGGAACGTATGTCTGTTTACACACCTCCCAAACTATGTTACTATGTACACTGTTATACAGACATTATGGGTAGGATTATAGGTTTGACTAGATGGAGTAATTCTTTATAACAACTCCAATACTATGTTAATAGTACGTTTTTTATACAGACATTATGGGTAGGGTATAAAGTTGGACAGATGGACGATGTCTTTATACAACTCCAATACTAGTTACTATGTAACTGTTATACAGACATTATGGGGTAGGGTATAAAGGTTGGACTGATGGACGTAATGGTTTTATATAAACCCTACAATACGTAGGTGTAACTATGTAACTGTTTAATCAGACATGTATGGGTGGGTAAAAAGGTTGTGACTGATGACGTTATGTCCTTTATACAAACCTCCAACTCTTTCACTAGATGTTATATTCAGACATTAGGTGGTAGGGTAATTAAAGGTGGACTAGATGGACTGTATGTTTTATACAACCCCTACAGTACACTAGTTACTTTGTATTACTGGTTAATAGACATTGTGTGGTAGGTTAGACATGTTTGTAACTCATAGATAGGATCACCGTATAACGTCTTTCTGCCTATTTATCCATTTTTCTCAAAGTCATAGGTACTTTCTGGATAATGTGTCAACCATACATTCTGGTAGTTATAAAGGTTGATAGGGGCATGTTTTATAACTCCAACTAGCGAGTTAATAGACAGTATGAGGAATAAGTGAACTAATACGTATTTTAACAAACTCACAATACTTGTTAAATGGACATGGCTGATATAAAATACATTATGTTAGGGTATATAGTTGGACTGATTGGACATTTTGAATATAAACTCCATACTTGGCCATGCCTAAAATCTTATATTATCATGCTTATGGGCTAGGGATAAGTTGACTAGATGACGTATGTATTTATACAACCTCAATCTTCATATACGTTATCGGACATTATGGTGGCATAAAGTTTGGACTAGAGGAGTTTCTTACAACGTATACATGTACTTGTAATGTATGTTATATTTTCATGGTGTAGTACATGTATGCCGACTTGCTAACTTTCTTATTAGTATGCAAGTCGAACGATGCCATTTTTTTGTTTCAGTAGGCGGAAACTGTCCCTGTAAATGTAATAAAGTGTAGCAGATCAGTGGAAAGTAGTAAGTTGAAAACATATTAAAAAAATCTTTGGACCATTGGCGTTAAATACATATTAGATATAAGGAATTTATTCCTAGAATTAAATGAAACTATGGATGGCCTATAAATAATTTTTGATATTTAGTTAGTTAATTATTGGCCTGGCTTAGACTAGTTGGTTACGCTAGTACACTTCGTAAAGCCCAAGAAACACGTCGATCCGATGTGCATGCAGGATAGATTATATGGTACAGGGCCATGTCTTACATTTAGGACCCGCAGTAGCGCTGCAGGCGGCAACCGCACTAAAAAGCGAAGGTGGCCTAACAGGCAGTTGTGAAAAAATTTTTTTTCCCATGGTCCCGCGTCAAATAGAATTCTCCTAAGTAACGTACTGCGCGATGTGTTAAACATCACATTCCGACTTACTCTATAGGTGAGACTGGACGTTAGTTATTTTATGAAAGGTATGCAACTAGTTGGTAGTATCACTTCTTCAGTCTAGTGTTCACTCGTTCAAAGCGCACTTATTACTGATTTGAGAAATCTGCTTTATCCTTTGGTGTTCTTTAAAATGTAGGATTTTTAATTACAAGATCAATTACAAACACTCAACTAGAGCAGGTGAAAAATACATTTTTAAATCTTTTATAGTGTACATTTCACAACCTTGCCCCTTTTTTTGAGTTTTAATGATGGTCATGTTACTTTATTTACACATAATGTCCACTTAGCTTAATATGTTGGAATTTCCATCCCCGGTACCATGCTCTGGTAGTAGTTTACTTTTCTTGACCATTTCATGGAAGAAAGAAAGACCTCACATAGAGATCCAACTTTGATTCGACCTCTCTGTGAGCCTCATGTAAGAACTAGTTGTGCACTCCTCCTCCATCTGATAAGACTTTTTGTCAAGTCAAGCACGCTCAGTAATCACTGGGAAGGGAAATGTCCCACCATGCAATTCTCACATACCAACTGTCACCATTCCTGTTACAGAAGAATGAACACAAAAGAAGTGTTTATGATAATAGGACTTGAAATGTCATGAAAGAAGAATATAAAGGAATAGGGGACAGGTCAACACAACAACGTCAGTGATCGTTGGGAGAATTACAGTTCCGAATACTTTGGGCAATTTGATTTTTTTCCCCCATAGATCCCTTCCAACTAAGGCGATCATTACACTAATGTATTAAATTGTCTCAATTCCTCACAACGTAATTCTTAACCTGTTGAAACCAGTAAGAAATCTTTTAATAAGACAGCTTTTACGTTTATTAAGTCTCCCTCACGCCCGTCTTTGATAAATTCAAACTGTAGCATGTCTCAGAGTCACGGTGAATAGAAGGTGGCTGGGCGTGTAACTGCAGAAATTTCTGTGTTCGGAGAGATTTTACTGTGTATCTGTGGTTAGGAATCAAATATGCGCAAATAGTTATTGTTACAGGTCACCTAGGGGCACTAGACGATGGGCAAGTGCGTTATGTAAAAGATTCGTTATCATGATCCGTGCATAGAACGCAAACCACTGTAAATTTCCCACATGTATTGGACAGTTATTGTTAACACTACTGAATGTTGGACATTACCAGGACACACACACAGATATATATAATTAATACATTAGTCAGTTACCGCAGTTACCTGTAGCCTTGCTGTTATTCTACTTCTCCTTCAGCTTCCCTGTAAGTAATAGCGTATAGTTTGTAGATGGATGCTATTCTATGGGACCATCTTCCATCCTATGTATGATCTCACCAGAACTGATAATTAAACTGATGATTGGAGGACTAATATAAGCATGTAATAATAGGGCTGTGCTGATTGTGTTTTAGTATCATGTTACTTGGATCAAGAATATTCTGATTTACATTGATGCATCGGTGACCCAGATATTATACAACACTACTAGGGTTAAACTATAATTCCAATGGTGCCTACACCCGTTAAATGAAGTCTATATACCAACACCACCTGCAGAAAACAACCCTGCAGAAAAGCCCCTGAATAAACAAACACCCCTCCTGCATGAATTACCTCTTTGTAGTACAAATATCACATTGCAGCAAAACCCCTGAATCAACAAAGCCCACCGCTCTCCATATGCAGGTAACCAGACCCCATGCGTAAACAGACACCTAGGCATGTGAAACCCCATGCAGTAACCCACACATGCAGTAACCACCCCCCCATGCAGAAACAACCCTATCTCGTGTTAACCCCCATGAGTTAACACCCTATGCATGTGAACGCCCCATGCAGTAAACAAACACCCCATGCAGTAAACATCCTATGCATGTGAACACCCCATGCAGTAAACACCCCATGCAGTAAACACCCTATGCATGTGAACACTTCCCCCATGCAGTAAACCACCCCATGCTTAAAACACACCTATGCATGTGACACCATCATGCAGCTAACCATCCTATGCATGTGAACACACCCATGCAGGAGACACCCCCATGCAGTAACCACCCTATGCATGTGAAACACCCATGCAGGAGACAACCCCATGCAGTAACCACCCTATGCTGTAAACACACCGCCATGCAGGAGACACCCTCATGCAGTAACCACCTAATGCATTGTAACACACATCCACCCTTCAGGTATACACCCATGCAGTAACCACCCTAATGCATGTGACACCCCATGCGGATACATCTCATCAGTCAAAATTGAACATACTTGGGCAAAGTTCCTGTTGAATCTGAGGTTGTCATTTAGGAATCTGTCCCATGAAGTGTCTAACACATAAAAATGATCTTGCTGACGAAGGTGGGTCGTATATAATTAGAAGAATGTGCAGTTAGGCTAGCCGCATTTAGTACTATCTGTATAGATGCATTGCAGTATAGACTTTTTCGTCAGTGGTAAACCCCAGCCACCATCCTTCTGTCAGTGTAACCTCCTATTGGTATGCATGATTTCTACATTACTAAGATAGGTGTCTATTTTTTTAGGTTTAAGTTGCCCTTTAATGTATGCTAACATTTTCATTTACAGGGCCCATAAGGGTTAATACAGCAAGTGTTATGATCCAGGGTTATTGTATATTAGAGATGTAAAGACACAACCAGACAATAGGGCCCCAGGTCCTTTGTTTAGACTTCTCCCTCCTTACAGAGCTGTGCCGTCCCTGATAAGAAGGGTCACACACTAGCTCCTTAGTCCACGTGAAAAGTTCTCTACATTCCTGGGAGATAACTGTACGCCTCCTACTTCTCCACACTGCAGTGGGAGATAAACCCCAGCCAGGGGAACCAAAGGAGAATTGTGTGGACAACTCTGTGTGGATCTGACTGGGTTGGACTAGACTGAGGTTCTTGTCCTGCCAGGGGAATATTACATTATCAAGGACTGGTGTAAGATCTTGGTGATTAAACCTACTTGGGGACGGTGAGTACCGTCTAGGTGAGGGACCCTCTGTATTGTGATTGCTGTTGTTGATTCTACCATTGGGACTTGGTGGAGTTGCCATACTGCTACTTTTGTTCGTGACTATTTTTATTCTCGCTGTGTGGACTTACATTGTGTGTGACTTGTCTACTGTGGTGGATCATCTTCCTATCTTACTACAGAACTTAGTGTATCCCATTTATTATCCCTTATTATCCTGCCTTACCCTGTACATAGACAATAAATCAGCCGAGTTCCCTATAAGCCTGGTTACTATGTCCTGGTGTTGGTATAATACAACTATATCGAGGATACGGGGTCCATTTGGGTTTAATACAGTGAGGATACGGGGTCAGTGAGGGTTAATACAGTGAGGATACGGTCCGTGAGGGGTTACATACACTGTTGAGATCGGGGTCAGTGAGGTTAATTACAGTGAGGATACGGGGTCCATGAGGGTTACAATTCGTACCAGTGGAGGATACGTCGGGGTCAGTCTGTGGATGGTTAACGTAGCTTCAGTGAGGATACAGGGTCCGTTTATGTAGTGGTCAGTGAGGTTTAATACAGCTGGATGCAGTATACGGGTATCAGTGATCTGTGATTAAATATCAGTGTTTAGGATACGGGATCCTGGTGGGGTAATACAGTGAGGATACGGGTCCCGTGAGGTTAATACAGTGAGGATACGGGGTCCGTTGATCTCTGGGGTTTACATACGTGGATACGGGGTCCAGTGAGGGTTAATACAGTGAGGATACGGGGTCGTTGAGGTTTATATACGTGAGGATACGGTCGTGAGGGTTAATACAGTGAGATAGAGTTGTCCGTGAGGATTAATACAGTGCGGAATCGGGTCCGTGAGGGTTTATATTACGTGCAAGGATGTTTACGGGGGGTCAGTGAGGGTTATACGTGAGGATACTGGGGTCCAGTAGGGTTATACAGTTGGATAGGGTCGTGAGGTTAAACAGTGAGGATACGGGTCCGTGAGGGTTAATACAGTGAGGATACGGGGTCATTGAGGGTTAATACAGTGAGGATACGGGGTCATGAGGGTTAATACGTGAGGATACGGGTCCGTGAGTGTTAACGGAGATAGGGTCCTGAGGGTTAATCACATGTGAGGATACGCCTGGGGTCCTGAGGATTCGATCAGGTGAGGATCTGGGGTCGTGATGGGTACATACGTGAGGTACGTGGGTCAGTGAGGGAACAGTGAGGATACGGGTCGTGAGGGTTAAACATGAGGATACGGGGTCCGTAGGGGTTAATACAGTGAGGATCGGGGTCAGTGAGGGTTAATACAGTGAGGATACGGGTCCGTGAGGGTTAATACAGTGAGGATACGGGGTCGTGAGGTTAATACAGTGAGGATACGGGGTCCGTGAGGGTTTAATAACATTGAGGATACGGGGTCCGTGAGGGTTAATAACAGTGAGATACGGGGTCAGTGAGGGTTAATCATACAGTGAGGATACGGGGTCCGTGAGGGTTAATACTTCCGTATGAGGTCTACAGAGGATAGGGGTCCGTGAGGGTTAATACAGTGAGGATATCAGTTGGCAGTGAGGATCAGTGAGGGTTAATACAGTGAGGATACGGTCGTGAGGGTTAATACAGTGAGGATAACGGGTGTCCGTGAGGGTTAATACAGTGGATACGGGTCCGTTCTGTGAGGGTTTCTATTCGTAGTTTACAGTGAGGATACGGGAGTCGTGAGGGTTAATACGTGAGGATACGGGGTCAGGCTTGAGGGTATTCCATGAATGCGGATACGGGGGTCCGTTAGTCGTTGGTTTAATATACAGGAGGATAGGTTCAGTAGGGTTAATACAGGTGAGTACGGGGTCCGTGAGGGTTAATAACATGTGAGTGTATACGGGTCCGTCTGGATTAATACAGTTGAATACGGGTCCAGTGAGGTACTTAATACAGTGAGGATACGGGTCAGTGAGGGTTACTACAGTGAGGATACGGGGTCAGTGAGGGTTTATCAGTGAGGGATACGGGGTCCGTGAGGTTATAACAGTGAGGATCGGTCAGTGAGGGTTAATACGGAGATATACGGGGTCCGTGAGGGTTAATACATTGAGGATACGGGGGTCAGTGAGGGTTATACAGTGGAGGATACTGGTTGAGGTATACAGTGAGGATCTGGTCATTGAGGGTTCATACAGTGTGGGATACGGGGTCCGTGAGGGTTATACAGTGAGGATCGGGGTCCAGTGAGGGTTAATAACGTGAGGATACGGGGTCCGTGAGGGTTAATACAGTGAGGATACGGGTCAGTGAGGGTTATACAGTGAGGATTACGGGTGTCCGTGAGGGTTATACAGTGAGGATACGGGTCCGTGAGGGTTAATACAGTGAGGATACGGGGTTCCGTAAGGGTTAATACAGTGAGGTATAAGGGGTCCGTGAGGGTTAAATACAGTGAGGAGAATCGGGGTCCGTGAGGGTTCATACAGTGGGATACGGGTCCGTGAGGGTTAAATACAGTGGATGATAACAGGGGTCCGTAGAGGTTAATCCGAGTAAGGGATACGGGGTCCGTGTGAGGGTTAATCAGTGAGGATATCGTGGGTCCGTGAGGGTTAAGATACAGTGGGAGGATACGGGGTCGTGAGGGTTAATACAGTGAGGATACGGGGTCCGTGAGGGTTAATAAACAGGTGGAGGATCACAGGGGTCCGGTAAGGGTTAATACAGTGGGAACGGGTCCGTGAGGGGTAATACAGTGGGATAGCGTGCGTGAGGTTAATCATGAGGAACTGTCCGTGAGGGTTAATACAGTGAGGATACGGGGTCCGTAGGGTTATCATACGTGAGGATCCGGGTCGTGAGGGTTAATAACAGTTAGGAACGGGGTCCGTGAGGTATACGTGGAGGGGGTCGTGAGGTTACTACGTGGATACGGGGTCCGATAGGGTAATCCCGTGAAGAAACGTTGGTCCGTGAGGGTTTAATACAGTGGAGGATACGGGGTCCGTGAGGGTTAATACGTGAGGATACGGGTCGTGAGGGTTAATACAGTGAGGACACGGGGTCCGTGAGTGTTAATACAGTGAGGACACGGGGTCAGTGAGGGTTAATTACAGTGAGATGACACGGGGTCATTGAGGGTTAATACAGTGAGGATACGGGGTCCGGTACGGGTTAATACAGTGAGGATACGTGGTCCGTGAGGTTATACAGTGGGATACGGGGTCCGTGAGGGTTAATACAGTGTGGATACGGGGTCCTGAGGGTTAATACAGTGAGGATACGGGGTCCGTGAGGGTTAATACAGTGAGGTAACGTGGTCCATAAGGATTATACAGTGAGGAAACGGGGTCCGTGAGGGTTAATACAGTGAGGATAACGGGGTCCGTGAGGGTTAATACAGTGAGGATACGTGGTCCTAAAGGATTAATACAGTGAGGATATGGGGTCCGTGAGGTTAATACATTGAGGATACGGCCGTGAGGGTTCATACATGAGGGTTAATACAGTGAGGATAGCGGGGTCCTGAGGGATAATACAGGTGGGACAACGGGGTCCGTGAGGGTTAATCAGTGAGTACGGGGTCAGTGAGGATTACTACCAGTGAGGATACGGGGCCAGTGAGGTTAATACAGTGAGGATACGGGGTCTGTGAGGGTTAATACATGTGAGGACACGGGTCAGGAGGTAATACAGTGAAATACGGGGTCAGTGAGGGTTATACAGTGAGGATACGGGGTCCGTGAGGGTTAATACAGTGAGGATACGGGGTCCTGAGGGTTAATACAGTCTGGTACGGGTCCTGGAGGTTAATACAGTGAGGACACGGGGTCAGTGAGGGTTAATACAGTGAGGGAAACGGGGTCAGTGAGGGTTAATACAGTGAGGATACGGGGTCCGTGAGGGTTAATACAGTGAGGATACGGGGTCCGTGAGGGTTAATACGTAGGAAACGTCCGTGAGGGTTAATAACAGTGAGGATACGATGTCCGTGAGGGTTAATACAGTGAGGATACTGGGTCAGTGAGGGTTAATACAGTGAGGAATACGGGGTCCAGTGAGGGTTAATACAGTGAGGATAACGTGGGTCAGTGAGGGTTAATACAGTGCGGCTACGGGTCCATGAGGATATACAGTGAGGATACGGGGGTCATGAGGGTAATAACAGTGAGGATACGGATTCAGTGAGGGTTAAATACAGTGAGGATACGGGGTCAGTGAGGGTTAATAACAGTGAGGATACGGGGTCCGTGAGGTTAATACAGTGAGGATCGGGGTCATGAGGGTTAATCCGTGAGGATACGGGGTCAGTGAGGGTTAATACAGTGAGGATACGGGGTCAGTAAGGTTAATACAGTGAGGATACGGGGTCGTGAGGTTAATACAGTGGTGATACAGTTCGTGAGGGTTAATACAGTGGTGGCTACGGGGTCCGGAGGGATAATACATGGAGATCGGGTCCGTAGGGGGTTAATACATGGAGGATACGGGGTCAGTGAGGGTAATACAGTGTGGATACGGGGTCAGTGAGGGGTTAATACTGTGAGGAACGGGGTCGTGAGGGTTAATACAGTGAGGATACGGAGTCCAGTGAGGTAAAACAGTGTGGGATACGGGGTCCTGAGGGTTAATACAGTGATGATACGGGGTCCAGAGGTAATACAGTGAGGATACGGGGTCCGAGGGTAATATACAGTGAGGACACGGGGTCAGTGAGGGATAATACAGTGAGGATACGGGGTCCGTGAGGGTTAATACAGTGAGGATCCGGGGTCAGTGAGGTTAATAACAGTGAGGATACGGAGTCAGTGAGGGTTTAATACGTGTGGATACGGGGTCCGTGAGGGTAATACAGTGAGGATACGGGGTCAGTGAGGATATACAGTGGGATACGGGGTCAGTGTAGGGTTAATACAGTGAGGACGGGGTCCGTGAGGGTTAATACAGTGAGATACGGGGTCAGTGAGGATTAATACAGTGAGGATACGATCAGTGAGGTTAATACAGTGAGGATACGGGGTCCGTGAGGTTAATAACGTGAGGATACGGGGCAGTGAGGATTAATACAGTGAGTACGGGTCCGTGAGGGTTCAATACAGTGTAGGATACGGGTGTCTGATGGTTTACGTGGGGACGGGGTCAGTGAGGGTTTAATACAGTGGTGATACGGGGTCCGTGAGGGTTAATACAGTGAGGATAACGGGGTCAGTGTAGGATTAATACAGTGAGGATACAGTCAGTGAGGGTTAATACAGTGAGGATACGGGGTCCGTGAGGGTTAATACAGTGAGGATACGGGGCGTGCAGTGAGGTTAATACAGTGAGGATACGAGTCAGTGAGGGTTAATACAGTTGTGGATACGGGGTCCTGAGGGTTAATACGTGGGATACGGGGTCGTGTGAGGGTTAATACCTGAGGATCGGTCGTGAGGTGTAATACAGTGAGGATACGGGGTCCGTGAGGGTTAATACAGTGAGTATACGGGCCATGAGGGTAATACAGTGAGATACGGAGTCAGTGAGGGTTAATACGTGAGGATACGGGGTCCGTGAGGGTTAATACAGTGAGGAATACGGTCCAGTGAGGGTTAATACAGTGGATACGGAGTCAGTAGAGGGTTAATACAGTGAGGATAACGGGGTCGTGAGTTAATACTGTGAGGATACGGGGTCCGTTGAGGGTTAATCAGTGAGGACTACGGTCGTAGGTTAATACAGTGAGATACGGGGTCCGTGAGGGTTATCAGTGAGGATACGGGGGTCCATGAGGGTTAATACAGTAAGTGAGGACACAGGTGTCAGTGAGGGTTAATATTCCCAGTTAGGGGGGTCGTGCAGGTCTGCGAGGGTTAATCGTTTTGGGTAGAGTTCATTCTCACCTCAGGACCTGGTCCCAGTCGCCCAATGGACAACCTGCAGCCCATCACACTTTAACCACTTTACATCTAATCTCCGCCTATAACAGCCTCACTCTGACTTGCATCAGAAGAGCAATTCCTGACAATCAGAAGGCAGTAACCTTAGCCAATCAGTCAAGCAGCCCATCTCTACCAGAAACTAACAGAGCTGGTAGTGAGTTTGTCTTGAGGAAGGTAAACAACTCCAGAATTCCAGGAGAAACATCCATTATAATTAGCCGGGGGACCGGTTGCAGCCTTCTGACCGCCGTCTCCAGCACTGTATAAAAATAAATGAGGTGTTCCCTTTTAAAGAAATATAAGGTTAAATAAGGATATGACCTGTTACTTAGCCTGGACAAATGGATCTTCATAAGGTTCCATTGTAAAAGGGAAGGAAGTTCAATGTGCAAAAACCCCCTGATATTAGAGATGGAAAGAGGGAGACGGGGTGGGATATCGGCTATGTCCATTATGTTTATTACCCATCAATCTATCTATCATCTATCATTCTACCATCTGTCTATCATCTACCTATCTATTATCTATCTATCATCTATTATCTATCTATCTATCAATCATCTATCTATTATCTATCTGTCATCTATCATTCTATCATCTATCTATTATCTATCTGCATCTATCTATATCTTATCTATTAGTCATCATCACATCTTCATCTAATCTTATCTATTAATCGTGTACCAACCCACAGCACGTGACACTGTGATTCCATTACTGACGTCGGTGTACAGACCCAGCAGACGTGACACTGTGTTTCCCTTACTGACGTCGTGTACCAGACTCACAACGTGTACACTGTTATTCCCATTACTGACGGTCGGTGTATACCAGACCCAGCGACGTGACCTGTGATTCCATTATGACGGTCGGTGTACCAGACCCAGCGAACGTGACAGGTGGGATTCCCATACTGACGGTCGGTGTACCAGACCCAGCAGACGGACACGTAGCCCATACTTGACGGTCGGTACCAGACCCAGCAGACGGACACTGTGATTCCATTACTGACGGCGGTACCAGGACCCGCGACAGACACTGTGATTCCTATTACTGAGGTCGGTGTACCAGCCCAGCAACAGTGACTGTGATCCCATTACTGAGTCGTTTACCAGACCCAGCAGCGTACCCTGTGATTCCTATTACTGCTGCGTTGTACCAGACCCAGCAGAACACTGGATTCCCTTACTGAACGGTCGGTGTAACCAGACCAGACGGTGACACTGTGATCCCCATACTGAGTCGGGTACCAGCCACATACGTGACACTGTGATACCCTACTGAGACGCGGTTGTACCAGACCAGCAGACGGGACACTGTGATTCCCATTACTTGTACTGACGGTCGGTGTACCAGACCCAGCAGACAGTGACACTGTGATTCCCATTACTGACGGTCGGTGTCCAGACCCAGCAGACGTGCACTGTGATTCCATTACTGAGGGTCGGTGTACCAGACCCAGCGCGACGTGACACTGGATTTCCCATTACGGGTCGGTGTACCAGACCCAGCAACGGGACACTGTATTCCCATTACTGACGGTCGTTGTACCAGACCCAGCAGACGTGACACTGTGATTCCTTACTTGACGGTCGGTGTACCAGGCCCAGCACGGGTGGCCACTGTGATTCCCATTACTGACGGTCGGTGTACCAGACCGCAGCAGCGGTGACACGTGATTCCATTACTGTACTGACGGTCGTTGTACCAGACCCAGCCGACGTGCCACTGTGATTCCCATTACGGACGGTCGTGTACCAGACCAGCAGACGTGACACTGTGATTCCCATTACTGACGGTCGGTGTACCAACCCAGCAAACGGGACACTGTGATTCCATTACTGACGGTCGTTGTACCAGCCCAGCGACGGTGACACTGTGATTCCCATTACTGAAGTCGGTCGGTGTACCAGACCCAGCAGACGTGACACTGTGATTTCCCATTACTGACGGTCGGTGACCAGACCCAGCGACGGTGACACTGTGATTCCATTACTGACGTCGGTGTAACCGAGACCGCACAGCAGACGGGGTGACACTGTGATTCCCTTACTGACGGTCGGTGTACCAGACCCAGAGACGGTGACACTGTGATTCCTCATTACTGACGGTCGGTGTACCAGACCCAGCAACGGTGACACTGTGATTCCCATTACTGACGGTCGGTGTACCAGACCAGCAGACGGTGACACTGTGATTCCATTACTGACGGTCGGTGTACCAGACCCAGCAGACGTGACACTGTGATTCCCATTACTGACGGTCGTGTGTACCAGACCCAGCAGACGGTGACACTGTGATTCCCATTACTGACGGTCTGTGTACCAGACCCCAGCACGACGGTGACACTGTGATTCCATACGACGTCGGTGTACCAGACCCAGCAACGGTGACACTGTGATTCCCATACTGACGGTCGGCTTTACCAGACCCAGCAGACGGTGACAGTGATCCTATTACTGACGGTCGTGTACCAGACCCAGCAACGGTGACACTGTAGTTCCCATTACTGACGTCGGTGTACCAGACCCAGCAGACGGTGACCACTGTGATTCCATACTGCGTCGTGTACAGACCCACAGACGTTTACCTGTGATTCCTATTACTGACGGTCGGTGTACCAGACCCCAGCAGACAGGTTACACGTGATTCCCATTACTGACGGTCGTGTACAGGACTACCAGACCCCAGACAGACGGTGACACTGTGATTCCATTACTGACGGTCGGTTGTACCAGACCCAGCAAACGGTTACACTGTGATTCCCATACTGACGGTGTTGTACCAGACCCAGCAGACAGTGACACTGTGATTCCCGTTACTGACGGGGTCGGTGTACCAGACCCAGCAGAACGTTGACACTGTGATTCCCATTACTGACGGTCCGGTACCAGACCCAGCAGACGGTGACATGTGATTCCCATTACTGACGGTCGGTTGTACCAAGACCCAGCAGACGTGACACCTGTGATTCCATACTGACGGTCGGGTACGTACCATCAGCGACAGCAGCGGTGACACTGTGATTCCCATTACTGACGGTCGGGTGTACCAGACCCAGCAGACGGTTGACACTGTGATTCCCATTACTGACGGTTCGGTGTACCAGACCCACGACAGTGACACTGTTTTCCCATTACTAATGGTACAACTTAAAGAAAATCATGGATGTACACTTCTGGTGCAGAGGTACAGGGGAGGATAATGAAATTGAACCCGCTCTTAAGCACCATCTCTGTGTAATGTATTCTCAAGATCACAACTTAATAGTACACTTATAGAAATACATATAGTACAGAGTGCAGGGGAGGATAACTGAAGGAACCTGATCTGAGCCAGCTATGGTATGTATTCTCAATATCAATTAATAGTTACACTTATTAGAAAGAACATAGTACAGAGTGCAGGGGGAGGATAATGAAGTGAACCGATATAGCAAGCTTCTGTGTAATGTATTTCTCTCAAATATCACAACTTTAATATTACACTATAGAATAACATAGTAAAGAGTGCAGGGGGGAGGAAATGAAGTGACACAGCACAGCCTGTGCAATGTTTTCTCATATCATAATTAAATTAGATTACACTTATAGAAATAAATAGTACAGGGGTGCAGGGGGGAATGAAGGAACTGATATTAGCAAGCCTGTGAATGTATTTCCAGATCACAACATTTAATAATTACACTTATAGAAAAAACATTACAGAGCTGCAGGGGGAGGAAATGCAATTGATATTAGCAAAGCTTGTGCAAGTTATTTCTCAATCATAAACTTTTAATAGTTACTTATAGGGGAAAAATCCCATAGTCCAGGGCGCAGGGGGAGGGGGGGAGGATAATTGAAATGAACCTGATCTTAGACAGCTCTGTGACGTATTTCTCAATATCACAACTTTAATTAATAATCTCACTTATAGATAATAACAAGACAGAGCTGCAGGGGGAGATAATGAACAGTGCATCTTAGCACAGCTATGTGCAATGATTTTCAATATAAACTTTCCTAGGTACACTTATAGAAATACATAGTACAGGCTGCTGGGGAGGATAAGAAATTAACGCTGATATTAGCACAGCTCTGTGTAATGATATGTTCTAAATATAAACTTTAATAGTAACTTATAGAAATAACTAGGTACAGGCTGCAGGGGGAGGATAGGAAATTAAACCTGATCCTAGCCAGATCTGTGTAAGGTATTCTCAATATAACACTTTAATAGTACATTATAGAAATAACACATAGTAAGGTGCAGGGGAGGATAATGATCGTGAACATGATATTAGCCAGCTCGGTGTAATGTGTTATTTCATACAATATTACAACTTATAGTTACGTATAAAATAAATAGACAGGGCCGCAGGGGGAGGATAATGAAGTGACCTGATTTAGCCCGCTCTGTTAATGGTATTTCTCAAATCCACAACTTAATAGTAAACGATAGATAATAACCTCATACAGAGCTGCAGGGTGGAGGATATAATGCAGTGAACCCTGATTTAGCCCAGCTCTGTGTTAATGTATTTCTCAATGTCACAACTTAATAGTTAACTCTATCTAGGACATAAAATAGTACAGGCTGCAGGGAGAGGATAATGAAGTGAACCTGATCTTAGCCCCGCTCTGTGTTAATAGTTCTCCATATCACAACTTTTAATAGTTACACTTATAGACCTACATAGTACAGAGCGGCAGGGGAGAGATAGAAGTGAAAGAAGCTTAGCAAGCCTGTGGAAGTATTTCTTCAATATAACAACTTTAATAGTACACTTATAGAAATAATATAGTACAGGGCTGCCAGGTGAGGATAATGAAGTGAACTGATCTAGCCCAGCTTCTGTGTACTGTATTCTCAATATCAACAACTTTAAAGGACTGTAAACTCCAAACGGTGTTAAAAATAACTAAGTGCCATTCGTTTCTATTATCACAGGGATGGGTGAGAACGCTTAGTCCACCCCCTTGTGAATAATAGGACGGCTCGGGGGACTGGAATTCCCGTACCCGCGCGCTCCACCGCAGCCGCTCAGTCTCTGACGACGTTGCCCGAAAACGCTCCCTATATTTGGCGCCGAATGCGCCCAAAGTCAAAAGATAGGGCGACGCGATCGGGACAGAACCAGTATGTTCAGAGAGCGGTATGAGCGGCTGCGATGGTGGAGCGGCGGGTGGGGTAAGTTAGTTCAGGTCCCCGAGGAGCGTCCTATTATTCACAGGGATGGTGATAAATTAGCGTATCACCTTCCCTGTGAATAATAGAAAGAAACGAATGTCACTTACAGGAGGGTTTAGTGTTCCTCTTTAAAAGTTTTACACTTATAGAAATACACAAGTACAGGGCTGCAGGGTGGAGGGTAATGAAAGGAATCTGCTTCTTAGCACAGCCTCTGTGTAATTTTATCTCAATATCACAACTTTAATAGTACCACTTAGAGACAATAACATAGTACAGAGTTGCAGGGGGAGGATTAAGAAGTGAACCTGATCTTAGCACAGCTCTGTGGAAGTATTTCTCAACTATCACAACTTTAATAGTTGACACTACAGAAAGAACCTAGTACAGGGCTGCAGGGGATGGAAAGAAGTTGAACCCTGATCTTAGACACAGCCCTGTGTTAATGATTCTTCAATATCAAAATCTTATCAGGTCACATTAAAGAAAACAAAGTACGAGCTGCAGGGGGAGGAGATGGAAGTGAAGCTGTCGTAACCAGCTCTGTTGCAATGTATTCATCAGTTATTAAAGGGAAAATGGACAAGGGGGTACTAGACACATCAGGTACCACAAATCACAAATTACAAGTAAAGAATTGACATCTTCTATTGTGACATCTGGAAACACTGCACAAGCGATAGGAAAATTATGAAAATCTTCTCCCCGGACAGGAAAAGTATGTCTCTGTGAACACAACAATGGGGGATAACATATTTCTCATTATAGTGGACCCAAATCCATAAATAGGCTATACATTCCACAGTTGAGTGTAGAGATTAAACATTATCATTAAGGACAAACTGTGAATGGTCCCCTTTTGTTTTAAAGACCCTTATAAATGATATCGGTAAACTTCTAAAAGTTTCCTAGAAGAGGAAATATTGTTACATCCCCAGTCCTCCAAAGAATCTAAATTTCTATTAAATAAGGGTGACACATTACTTAAATCACACGAAGATGTTAAATCAGAACTAATAAAATGGTGCACGGGGTTCCTGGTTCAGGTTTTCACCTGTGGCCCTTATCGGAGTATGATGGACCAGTACCGTGTGATCTCCGACAAAAAATCCTCAGAGCAGGTGATTTCAGGAAGATTATTGGAGTTAATTCCCATTGGATGTTAAGGTGCCACGAATTTGAGGGTTCCATAAAGGAACAAAATTGATAAAGAGTCGAGTATTATATAACCCTCGGTACACCTACTCCTAAGCACATATAGGGTGGTTACCCAAACGGTTCGTGTGATATTTTGGCCCCAATCAAGAAGACCAGGATGACCGGGTACTCAAGTTTACAGAATAGCCCAAACAAAATACAATGTTACTTATTATTAATTTGGGGCCAGCGTTGTCTTTTTAAAGGGCCCCAAGATTAGTCAGGATGGCAAGTTGTCTCTTCATTTAATAACCAGACCAAACAAGCACAGTAGACAGGGCAGAGCTAGGTTATACTGTATGACATAGTATGTACCATGCACTTGTTTAAAGCCCTGGATTTCAATCGATCAGCCTCGTCGATGTTGGCTACAACACAAAGGTGCTCGAAAATCCAAGGCAGTAAACTGAACAAAGACCATGTCGTTCTTACATTTAGGCCATAGCTACAGACAAACTTATAATGCCAATTACAGTTTAAATAGAATGGATCAATGTAGGACGGCATAGTGGTAGGGTATAAAGAATGGAACAGATTGACGAGCTTATAATACATTCCAATACTCTGTTACTATGCACTGTTATACGACATTATGGGGGATTTATTTCTGTCGGTTGATAGGTTAATGTCAATATTGTGTTAGTGTTTTTATAGGTTATTATTAGTTTATAAATTATTGTTCTTGGTTTTATGTTTGTGGTTTTAGGTACAGCTAGGCGTATAAAGGTTGGACGATGGACGTATGTCTTATAACACCTCCATACTCGAGTCCTAATGTAATATAGACTATGGGAGGGTATAAAGGTTGGACTAGAGGCGTATCTTTATACAACCTCAAACTATGTTCACTGAATTCGTAAACAGACATTATGGGTATTAAAGGGGAATGCGCCATGTTGTTTCTAGAACTGCACTTCATAAATGGGTAAAGTCATAGGGTGTGTGTACCATGATTAACAGCCCAAGAACAGAGAAAAAACCTTCACGTTGTTACCTTCTATTTGCACTTCCAATATGGAGGACAGCTCGCAGCTCGCCCAAGAGCAACCCACCCCCATTTTACATTGACAAGAGGTCAGACAAACTTCATTGTGAAGTGCATGGTTGCATGGTCACTAACGTTGGGACAGTGTTGGACATATTGAGACAGCCATGTTCCCCGATACCAGGCACCCCAACATTCTTAGATTCAGGGCCAAGAACAAGATAGATAAAGGCTATTGGGATTGGTGAAATACTCCATTTTGTTTCGGACTGCATGTGTATTGTATGTGTAATGAACATCCCCTTTAACTAAATATGTTCCATGTGAGTTTTAAATAAAATCTGTATTGCGTATATTATATACTGTATATAATATACCTTATATACGGTTTACAGCCATGTATTGGGTGATAATATCTGTCACGACATTGATAATATTCTTTATTTTGTGGAACGGTCTCGGCAGTGAAGGTCACCTTTAATCCATTTGTTTTTCCCAGATAATTTGCATGGATATCTCTAGGGCAGGAGACCTCGGAGCGTCCAGCAGTTACGGTGAATCATTTAAAGTTTGGAAGACCCATAATGCAGAGATAAAGGTGATCAAATCTCTCCATGTCCATATAGCACATTAATGTAACATTGCAGTTGGCCTTTTATGTCCCACTAGTGAAATACCCAGTCTTAAGGTGCCCGTTTCCACAGCATGTGTGCCGACAGATCACAATGGTATCTGATCACAATGGTGTCTGATCACATTGGTATCTGATCACATTGGTATCTGATCACAATGGTATCTGATCACATTGGTGTCTGATCACAATGGTATCTGATCACATTGGTATCTGATCACAAGTTTATTGTACGGACCATTAATATATTACACTAGACAGTTTATTGTACGGACCATTAATATATTACACTAGACAGTTTATTGTAATATATTACACTACAGAGTTTATTGTACGGACCATTAATATATTACACTAGACAGTTTATTGTACGCACCATTAATATATTACACTAGAGAGTTTATTGTACGGACCATTAATATATTACACTAGACAGTTTATTGTACGGACCATTAATATATTACACTAGAGAGTTTATTGTACGGACCATTAATATATTACACAATTGATTCTGATCAACATTGGGGTCTGATCACAATGTATCTATCACTTGTATCTTGATCACCGGTTCTGATCACATTGTGTCTGATCACATTGGGTCTGACACATTGGTATCTGATCACATTGTGTCTGATCACTTGGTATCTGATCCATTGTGTCTGATACATTGGGGTCTGATCACAATGGTATCTGATCACATTGGTATCTGATCAATTGGTTACTATCACATCCAAGGTATCTGATCACAATGGTATCTGATCCCAAATGGTAATCTGATAAACATTGGTTGTCTTTCACATTGGTACTGAATCACAGTGTACTATCACAATGGTGTCTGATCACTGTATCTGATCACATTGGTACTCTGATCACATTGTATCTTCTGATCACATTGGGTCTGATCACTGTTATCTGATCACATTGGTACTGCTCACAAGGTAATCTATCACAATGGTATCTGATCACTTGTGTCTGATCACATTGGTTCTTACACAATGGTATCTGATCCACAATGTGTCTGATCCATTGGTATCTGATGACATTGGTATCTGATCACGCTTGGTGTCTGATCAAATTGGTATCTGATCACAGTGTGTCTTTACACATGTATCTTTATCACTTGGTTTATCTATCACATGTATCTGATCACAATTGGTATTCTGATCACAGTGGTTTCTGATCAATGGTGTCTTATCAATTGTGTCTGATCACATTGGTATCTGATCACATTGGTATCTGATCACCTTGGTATCGATCACAGTGGCACCTTATCACATTGGTGTCTGATCACATTGGTGTCTGATCACATTGTGTCTGATCACTGCGGGTCTGATCACTTGGTCTCTGATCACAGTGGTATCTGATCACATTGGTATACTGATCCCAGTGGATCTTATCACATTGGTATCGGATCACATTGGTATCCGGAAAATTCCACATGTGGTATCTGATCACAGTGTATCTGATCACATTGGTATCTTGATCACAGTGGTATCTGATCACAGTTGTATCTTATCACAGTGGTTTCTGATCACAGTTGGTGTCGTGATCACATTGGTATCTGATCACAGTGTATCCTGATCACAGTCGATATCTGATCACATTGGTATCTGAGCACAGTGAGTATCTGATCCACAGTGGTAATCTGATCACTTGGTATCGACACAGTGGGCTCTTATCACAGTGGTGTCTGATCACATTGGTGTCTATCACATTGGTGGTCTGATCACATTTGGATCTGATCACCTGGTATCTGGATCATCAGTGGTATCTGATCACCGTTTGTATCTATCCAGTGGGTATCTGATCACTGATCCAGTTGTACCTGATCACATTGTGTCTATCACATTGGTATCGTGATCACATTGTATCGATTCACAATGGAATCTGTATCCATTGGTCTCTAATCACAATGGTATCTGATCACAGTGTTATCTTAGCACAGTGTATCTGATCAACAGTTTATCTGATCACCCTGGGTTCTATCAACATGGGGTCGGATCACAATGGTATCTGATCACAGTGGTATCTGATCACAGTGGTATCTGATCACAGGGTTCTGATCACTTGGTATCTGAATCGCATTGGTATCTGATCACCTGGATTGATCACAGTGGTACTGATCACAGTGGTCATCTGATCACATGGTATCTGTATCACAGTGGTGTCTGATCACACTGTTGTGTGTGCTCTGATTCACATTGGTGTCTGAATCATTTGGGGATCTGATCCTGGTATCTGATCACATTGGTATCTGATCACAGTGTAATCCTGATCCCAGTGGTATCTGTTCAAAGATGGTACTGCTCACTTGTATCTGATCACAGTGGTTCTATCACAATGTATCTGATCACGTGGTTCTGATCACAGTGGTATCTGATCACAGTGGTAGCTGATCACTTGGGTATCATGATCACAATGTATCTATTCACATTGGTGTCTGAATCACATGGTATCTGAGCACAATTGGTATCTGATCATCATGGGTGTCATGATCACAATGTTATTCTGATCAATTGTGTCCTGATCACAATGGTATCTGATCACAAAGTGGATCTGATCACATTGGTATCGGATCACACTGGTATCTGATCACAATGGTATCTGTCACATTGGGTTCTGATCACATTGGTATCGGATCCACATTGTATCTGATACAATGGTATCTGATCACACCTTGGTATTGATCCACATTGGTATCTTGATCACAATGGTGATCCTGATCACAGTGGTATCTGAATCACCTTGGTCATCTGATCCCATGGTATCTGAGCACATTGGTATCTGATCACATGGTAAGCTGAATCACAATGGTGTCTGATCCAATAGGTGTCCCTGATCACAATGTATCTGATCACATGGTATCCTGATCACAATGGGTATCTGATCCCACTTGGGTATCTTATACAGTGTATCTGGTCACAGTGGTTCTTATAACAGTTGGTATCTGATCAAGTGGAATCTTACACATTGGTATCTGATCACAGTGTATTCTGATCACAATGGTATCTGATCACAGTGGTATCTGACTCACAGTGGACATCACCTTGGTATCGATCACTTGGTATCCTGATCACAATGGTATCTGATCACATTGGTGTCTGATCACCTTGGTATACTGATCAATTGGTGGTATCTGAATCACAATTGTTTCTTGATAACAAGTGGTATCCTCGATTCAAATTTGGTATCTGATCCAGTGGATCTGATCACATTGGTTATGTCTATCACAATGGATCGATCACACTTGGTATCTGATCACACATGGTAATCTGATCACAATGGTATCTGGATCACAGTGGTATTTCTATCACATTGGTATCTGATCACATGGTATCAAGACACAAATTGGATCTGATCACATTGGTTGTCTGATCACATTGGTATCCTGTCACGTGGTTACTGTACACTTGGTGTCCTGATCACTTGGTATCTGTATCAACATTGGTTCTGATCACAGTGGTAATCTGATCACATTGGTATCTGATCCCAAGGTAATCTGACGGTATCTGATCACAATGGTATCTGATCACATTGGTATCTGATCACATTGGTATCTGATCACAGTGGTATCTGATCACATTGGTATCTGATCACAATGGTATCTGATCACATTGGTATCTGATCACAATGGTATCTGATCACAATGGTATCTGATCACAGTGGTATCTGATCACATTGGTATCTGATCACAATGGTATCTGATCACAGTGGTATCTGATCACAGTGGTATTTGATCACATTGGTATCTGATCACAGTGGTATCTGTCGGCACACATGCTGAGGGGACCGCACACACAGACCTGACCAATCCCCATACACAGTACAATCGGATTGGCTCGCTTTACTTAAAGTATATCTTCTGTCGTACATCCCAGCTCCCTTCCACTGCTAGCCAATCTGCCTGCGGTTAGAATATCCATTATTATTTCCAAAATAATGCAGCCGGGGGAAATTGTGAAAAATCTTTTATTCATCTTTACTTGAAGTAAAGGGAGCCGATACCAAACAATGGAAACTTTCAGCCGTTCCTGACCAACCGTAATGCATAATGCAGACTATGGTTGTTCATCAGTCGGGAAGAGCCCCTACACACTGACGATAATCATTAGAATGTATGGCCACTTTATGCACTAAGAAAGTTTATTGTACCGGTCTACACAATCTAATATAGATAGAGGAACGGAAATCTGCTTAGAGTTTATGTGCTACAGTGACACTCTAATATATTACAGACTCAGAGAGTTTTCTATTGTACACGCGATCCTGTAATTACCTATACGAACTAGAGCAGATTATTGTACGGACACATATATACATATTGTCACAAACTCGCGTGGCACGACAAGTTTAGCTGATGCCGGTACATATTAATATCATCTACACATCGTACATACAGTAAATATATTGGTACGAGAACCATTGAGATAACTATTCCAACACTAGGACAGTTAGATATATTGGTGCGAGCGGTACCATTATAGGTAGATACACCTCTACTATAGCGCACTAGACAGCCGTATAGATCTTTGTAGCGATCGCAGTTAAGCAGTTCTTAGTTACAGGCATATGACAGAGTTATTCTCTGTGGACACAGGCAAAGAACCTATTCAATATATTTTCACACTCAGAGATAACTGTTCACATATGCTTGTACACTGTAACCTACTTAATCTTTATATGTCCGCACAATGTCTCGCAGTGTATATGGTAGCGGACCATTAATCTATTACACTCTCGGGAGAGTTTTAGTTGTAATACTGGGCAACATTGAATATATCACAACATACGACAGTGTATATTAGTATCGAACTGAACGCACATTCAACTACTATTACACGATGCTAGGGACGGTCCTGAAAACTCGATCCTGTAACACGACCATTAATGCATTTTCGAGATTACATATACTAGATGAGTTTCTATATGATAGCAGGCACACATTAAGGTATGATCATGAGCGGAGTCAAACTGTAACATAGAGTTAGTCCGAATGTATCGGAACAACGTAGTTATTCCATGCATTACACTAACGACGTCTAAAGTAGGACGATTGTAGACTGGAGCAGTACTATGGCGTACTCTAATATCATTACCACTAGCACAGCATTTTCTTGAGTAGTCTGTACCATATACAGCATATAGTCACTAGCTGGTACATGCACGTTATTGATACTCGCCTGACACTTAAATCATGGTAGCACTACAGAGTTCGTATTCGCTACGCCACACTATTCAGAGGTATAGTTAGGCAGTCCTCGGACGAGTCGTTATATCGTCTAAACGGACACATTCTAACTAACTGAGTGGCCTACACTCACGATAGAGATGTGTATTGCACTACAGTGAGGTCTGATGGCCGCAATGTACATAGGTGATAGCGACGAAGGACAGTGCGTGTCTATTGGTAATCTTGCCGCACACATTAATATAGGTTATCGGCTAGATCACGTTTGATTGATAAAGGTGTACAGGCCAACCTAGTAATACTATTAGACACAAACGAGACCCAGTCCTTCAGCGGGGGCAAACGTTGACCAGTACACACGAGAATGAATCACTATACATATGTATAGGATGCGGAGTGGGAGAGGATGTAGTCAGATTTATTGTAGCGGTCAACGACATGTATAAGATATAGAGCTAGCACTACTGAGTATCGCTATTGCCTACGGCCATTCAATATATAACACTAGAGAGTTTATTGTACGGACCATTAATATATTACATTTGATCGACATGGATTAGCTCTAGAGCAGGACCAGATTAAGTACTGCATTCATACATTTATACTAAACTGAGAGTTTTTGTACGGACGCTACTATAAGCATAGATCTTACAAACTAGACATGCATGGAAGTCAATTTCTCGAGCACACGCTTTGACATACTACTCTAGCAACTATCATAGAGCTTATACTTATCTGATGAGTCAGAGGGACGAAATAAGAACATGTTATCATAATATTAGCACGAAGATGCGCATGTTATCTACCTTGTACGGACGCATGTAATATATTAACGAGAGAGTTTTTGTACGAGAACCATTAATATATTACACTATGAAGTTTATTGTAAGCGGACCATTATATATTACCTAGACAGTTTATTTACGGAACTTGCATTAAATATATTGTCATACAGAATAGATATTAGGTGGTATCGGACCATTAATCCTAGTAGCAGTCATAGTCTAGAGCTTAATATTGCTAACTGCGATACACATTAATATACATGTAGTCAGTCACTAGAGATAGTTTATAGAAATATGTGATATCGTGTATACATAAATTAATTACTATTCAACATCTAGCGAGTTTGCATTGCTAGCAAGTACCATAATATTTATATCTGTGTAGTCATCATAGGAGAGCTTTATAGACTGTACCGGACCGACTTAATAATAGTACACTAGATCAGTATATATTGTACGGACCTATCTACCTATCTTGAACAATATCTATAACTGACAGTTTATTAGATACAAGAGGTGACTACGAGAATGTCACTTATCCTTACCATTCTATCACATCGTTTATCTTCGTATCACACCGCGACCCACTTAATTATTCTATTACATTCTCAGTACTACCGTTTCTATTGATTTAACGGTGTAACTACTTTGAATATATTACATTGCAATAGAGCGACTCTAGTAGTACCTGTATAGCTGTGACCATGCACAAGAATATATATTACCCTTAGAGCCAGTATTATAGTGTAGTTGACGTATCATTACATATGATGTATCTAGCACTTATCACGGTACGCCCTGTGTATTAGTAGTACATGGAAACTTCGATATAATAAATATTAAGAGCGAGTCATAGTAGTTTACTTGTATGGTCAACCATTATATAGGTACATAGTTCTACTAGACACGTTTCCTGGGATGTGTCTTTGTACAAACATTCATAGTACTCGTAATAGCTAACAGGGTCATGTCCATTGGCTCATTTCGTGTTATTCACATTAATCTTATTATATATACTATAACAGACTATTAGAGTTCCCTCACATTATCGCACCATTCATAATATATTACCCACTAGAGAGTTTATTGTACGCGACGATATATAGTAATATTTACTAAGACAAGTGTCGCTCAGAGATTTGATTGTACGGACCATTAATAGATTACCATGTTAGCAGTTACGCTTTCACTCACTTGTAGCCTGGCTCGGCATTCCAATATCCTTACCGCCGACACTACTCTGGCTCCGAGCAGCTTGTACTTGTACAACAGAACTGGACAACAGTTAAATAAATACTAGATCAAACAGAGGGGTGGAACTAGTTCAGCTAGACGCAGTTTATTGTAACCTACTGGATGGCCTAGATTAAGTAGGTAATTAACTTACTAATAGTTTGTGTGTGGTGGACTGACCGATTAACCTATAAGCCTCTATCACTAAGAGATATCATATTTAGAGACATGTGACTCGGCACTCATGTCAGAAGAGATATTTACACTAGAGGAAGTTTATGTGTAAGCTGGTGATCGCGACTTTGATATGTGCAGGTTGTGTATAGTTACATCCTAGGAATTGGGTTTCATTTGTAAGTCGGACATTCATAGATATTTACTCTAGATAGCTGTGTCTGTAGTGTGTAGCTGGTTACCTCTCTGTGTTAATATAATTACTATTAGTAGAGTTCTGTTTCATTGTACGGCTCACCTTTAACTACCCACATTACAGCTACTAAGAGTTATTGATAGCGACGGTCAGTGCATATTGGACATCTTAGTTACATCTGGTCTGATGCAGTTTGATTAAGTAACGGTACATACTCCTGTGCATGCGCGTCATAGTATTACCACTGAGTAGTTATCCCTAGTTAGATGAGATGGATAGGTCGAGGACCTATATGATACATATACAGTGCTACTGTAGACAGTTTTATGTTGTAATATCATAAGTGAACCATATGATGATACGGTTTTACATTTCTTTAGACTTAGTTATATGCTGTACGGTGACGCTCATTAGTGTGTTGTGCACCCTAAACAGGTTTGTAGACCATTGTACGGACGATATACAAGTATATTACACTACATATTTAGCAATTGTAGTCTGGTTTACCAGTTAATCTATATTCTGTACTTGAGCGAGACTAGTGTTAGTGTAGAGTGGCTTGGGCAGGCACATATGTATAATTGCTAAATATTACATTGGCATGGAGATCTGAAGAATGTTATTTTTGTACGGAGGATCGTCATTATATATTCACAACTCGAGATAATTTGAGTCTGCATATTTGTATAAGCACATAGGTTGGCGTATACTCCCTATTGATGACTAATGACTAGTCTAGAGGATTTTAGTATGTAATGGAAGCTATTGATGGAAGGTAGTGTCACTAAGACATGTTGATATTGTATTTCGGACCTATTTAACGTATATTTGTACTTATTCTGTAGAGCATGTTTAGTTGATAGTACTGGTATTTCTCTATGGTCGCATTAATACATATTACACAGAGCCTTATTGATGATCACTTACATGAGTTTGAGTGATGACTAAGCGGTTAGGCGACTGATTCCAATACTATATGCGACATGAAAGTTGACATAGTTTCTATTGATACGATGGTAGATCGTTTTTCGGTCCATATAAGTATAGGTTTACTGTCTAGTAGCAGAGTTTATTCGCATATGTGCTAGGACTACGCGTAGATATATGTAGTGCACACAGCTAAAGATCGAGAATATGGTCATTGTATCGTGCACCATTAGTATATGTAAGCTAGTCTAGAGTTAGTTTATATGTGACTATGGACTGAGATGCCATGGGTGATATATTTGTATCAGAGCCTTAGACAGTGAATATTTAGTTGTAGCTATGAGTTCCATTACACTATATGTCACTCCTCATGACAGTCCATATTGGTAGTAAATAGTAGGCGGTCAGAAATCTAATGTAATAGTATTACCACTAGATCCGTGTATATTGTATTTTGTGGTGACATGAGATAATGTATATGAAAATCACATCCTAGCCACATGTTAGACGCCAATCGAAATAATGGTATTGCGTGTACGGTGTGGTGCATATCTCTATTAATCTTACCCAGAGCAGTCCTATTACATGAGAAAGTTTAGTGATGTAGGTGCGTTGTTACTTCTATTATATGATATGATACAGACTAAAAATAGCAATTGTCAGAATGAATGCAAAGAGTTGTACCCTACAGAGTCTATTGTACAGGATCGCTTTAAAGCGATGTGCATGTAATACGTAGGCCAGCTAATAGTGATTAATCTACTACTCTAGTACGTAGCTATCGACTATCTGTAGCATGTAAGAGCAGATTAAGTGATACTTCTCACTGGCACTAGAATCAAGCTGTCAGTATGTCAATGATAGTCCTGTATGAGTCGGCTTAAGTAAAAAGGTGAGCCGGCAATCTTAATTGTATATGTTAGCAGCTAGTTCTCATGCTCTTGAGCTATAGTTTATACACTTTGAGAATTGGTACGTGGTTGTGTTGCCACCGTAGTTATAGTACAAGACTTGAATTAGTCTACTGTAGCTAGAGTATGCAGCATGTACAGCTATGTCACCGCAAAACAAGGCGTCAATATACTATATTACTAGTTGCAGCACCCATAACGACACGAAACATATTTGAAGCATACAGAGACAGCATGTTAATATATTGTAGGTCGTTATAACTCACGAGGCTCGTTTGATGTAGACCCGGGTGACTGCATGTAATGAGTCAAGCTACTACATATTCTTCACTTTACATTCTAAGATCTACTGCATTTACTGTGTATGTTGTGCGGAGGTACTCCTATCTGGTAATATATGTCCAGAGGTCTTATTCTAGAGCAGTTTGAGTATCACTGTAGCGTGACGGGCTATTGACATGCTAATTAATATAACCAGCTTAATGTGAGTACAGTCAGCTATGACTAGCCCAATATCCTCACTTGTATGACTGTTACAGTTAACTAGGGGGTTTAAGTAATAACTTGTAGCTAAGTGTAATAAGCATAGTAGCTAGTATCCATCAGGCTATATAATTAATACTACAGCTAGTCTCTGACGTTAAAGAGCTCGAATCATAACTAATCAAATTCCAACAATAAACAACTATGGTCGCCTAGGCTAGACGTTTTACTTTATTAGTTATGCGGATCGACGAGAGTGTAGATTAGAATAGCTTTATCAGTCACTATGACATGGATTTTAATTGATACGAGGACCTATCTCAGTGGACATGGTAATCCTGGAGGATGGTTCTTCGATGGGCATTACTGAACTAGATATTGCTATATGGATGGCTATGCACTAGTCAGGCGGGATTCATCTGTGTACCTGGGATGCATATAGTTAGGGGCAGGCGAGAGGGAGTCTTCTTGTATCTACGTCGGGTTTGTCAGCAAGGTTCTAGTGTTCGTCGGCTGTGCTCTTATGTATGATCACATTAACAATTCGTAGTCGGATCTGTACGATGAGTAAATTAATTAATGTAGGCGATGATCGCAGTAGAGACTATATGCTTATAGTATTTTAGGGGCACTGCATGAGGCATCGTAGTATTGATATGCGATATCACCATCCTGGCGTAAGGTTCGTCACCTAGTATAAGAGAATATCAACTGCTACGAAACTAGAATGCGGCAGGCTCTCTATAGGTGTGCATGAGCGCATGTGTTACCTATAATTAATCCCTTAGATCTCTCAGTGTTGGACATGCGACTACGAGGGTTACTTGACGTACTAGGTGGCTATGCGCTAAGTGTAAGATACGTAAATACTACTCATCAGGGTGTTACATGCATGAGTAAGATGCGGTTAGTTGATTGTGATGGGATTAAGCTAACAAACCGTAGTACAGGTAGTGGGACGAAGCAGCGTAGCTAGCTCACTGGCACAGGCCAGAGCCATGCATGAAGTGACTTTGAATCTGTATTCAGCTTAGTATATAGGCTTATATGATTCAGAGGGACTGAATCCTTAGTATCCTTCGTCATTAAGCTACAGCTTCTTTACACTCTGTTATGGCAAATAATGTTCATGAATGATGTAGGTACGCCGACTTCCAAGTTCTATGATGTTAATGTACTAGTGGCTTAGGTTCTCAGCTATCAGTGATCGGCTGTGATACACACAGTAAACGTTGATATTTGGGGCAGGATGCGACACCGTATCTATGGTCGGGGCAGACATCGGTGACAACTATATATGAGGATTGGGTAATTCCTGGTATAGACGCGTCTGCAGTAGCATGATGAGTCAGGGGGGGGGGGGGGGGAAAAAAAAGGCTGGGTAGTAACAGTTAAACATCCATGTAATCGCGTCGATTGAGAAGCTCCATCTCTTGCGTGGGACTATTATAATGACATGAAGTGCGTATCGTAAGAGATTTACATTAACGAGAGAGTATTATATGTGACGGAACAGTGGCAGTCTGGTACTATTAATTATAAATCTCATCATGGTGTACATATGTATCACTATCACTTTATAACGTCAGTTTCTAGCAAGAACACATGATCGATAGGAGCGCGGACCCTATATTAAACTATAATTGCAGACGATTGATACAGCGCTATCAGATTCTACTTAGCATTCTAAAGCAGTTATCTTTTAGGCACATGTATCGTTGAGTGGACATATGTAAACGCGATATTGGTAGCATGTCGTGTTACACTATCAGGTGTGACGTTGCGTATGATTAGAGTGCATGTATCTGAACTTGTGACTCTCAGATTAAATTAATAGCTTAGCTTGAAGTTCTCAATCTTCGTGCAAACAAGGATGTTGCAAGTCCACTGGTAATTAGAATACTAACTAGTAGAGTGATTTTACTTGAGGGAAATTCAGATTTGGGCCACTTGGAGTGTCCCTTTTTCCGCCTTCAATAAATTTGGGGTGGGTTTTTTATTTTTGCATCCTCTGGAGCACGTAGGCAGGCATAAAGAGGATACTGGCCCCTAGATGGGCTTTTTGACTTGGATAGATCTTTTTGTCTTCTTTTCATACCTCAGAATGCTTATACTATAAACAGAACCAGACCCTGCTCTTTTCTGCCTAACACTCTCCCCCTGCCTTCTTTCTTCTTTCTTTGCTGTTCTATTAATATTGCTGAAAGGTGTTCTGGCAGGCAGCCAAAGATCCTAGTAAAAGGTCAGGGAATATGGCACATATTTAGAAACTATCTGCTATCTTGAGTGACAGGTTTTTTACCCTGAATGCTGTGGATTGCAAATGTCAAATTTCACATAATCAAGCTACAAGTTGTACAGGAAAACCTGTCACTCCCAAGTATCAGTATAATCGTACCGTTGCTGAGTAGCAATCTAAGGTAAATATACAATTTAATAAGCCATTTTTTTAGAACAGCAAGGATTATTTTTGTTTTAGTCTGTCATACTAATTTAATAAAAATCAAAAATAAATAAATTTGCAGACAATAAGCTGGGCCAAGAAACTGACTAGATTGTATGCTGTTATATCCGGATAAAACCGTACATGTCTTGGCTAGCACATGATCATATAAGTGCCATTGTTTCATCTTTATGTAAACTGAAATTGCTTGGTAAGTGGTGGAGTGTCCTCCTAACATTAAACCTTAGTTCATTTGTTTCACTATTAAAATCGTGGTTGCTTTGAATGAGTATAACGGATATCCTTAAGTAAACATGAAAAACTTCCCTTTACTACGTATGGAACCATCTTAAACTTCCCAAATACAAGAAAATGATATTATTACCTACCGTTAGAAATGTCACAGGTGGACTGTGACCGTTATTCTAGTCACGTGGCACTTCGTACTAAGTTACATACTTGAGAACCCTTTATTTTTCCCTTCCATTTCTTGCTGTACATAAACCATAACCATGTTGTTGTTATGGGTTATTACTGGTGGGTTAAATTAACTAATAACTGGATGACACTAAATTGTGGGTGGTGGTTCATTCCTTTTTTCTTCTGGCTTGTCTTTCTGCTTTTTTTTGACGGCCTTATGAATTAAGCTACTTCGCTATCTCTCTTCTACTGATAATGTCTGTCCCTACATTCATAGCATTCGTGTGAAGCATCAGATTGATCCATAGACTTAACAGAACTAACCCTACACAGGCAGGACCTTGGAGAACCAATTTGATCACAAGTTTGTAACTACCACAGAACAGACTATGCCTATGGGGAGGGACTTTCTTAATTCATACTCCCACATGATACCAACTAGTTTTTGGGGGTTCAGTTACAACCCTTCCCTTCTTTGCACCTCGGCCCCCTTCCCCGTATGTCTTTCCCTGTTTCCCTCCCCCTTGTCCTTTTCCACCCGGAACAACATCAGTCCCGTACCCGTGCTTTACATCTATACTTGAAAGTCATTTCCTGTCTGCTTGTTCGCCTTTTCTGTGTGTTTTTGTAATCTCATTTATCTTACCTCAAAGGACTTTGTTTTCGCTATTCCAGTATCACCAAGGGTCACACTGCGACTTCTATTTTTAAACTCCATCGACTTCATGTGCATGACCTAAACCAAAGTTAAATGTGATCCAGAATGAAATGATAGTAGATCATACTAGGCACAGGTAAGGGAGTGCAAGCACGTTAAAACAACAGACTCAAATAGTATCATAAAGTTTTACTTATCTCAATTTAAAACAATTCTTTTGTGTAAAAGGGTAATGCTCCACCCTTAAAATAGTTTTATAAAAAATATGAGGTGTTGCCCGCCCTGCCCCATGAACCTTAGCTGCAGCACCAGGTGCATATATTTTTTTTCCAAAAGCCCCCCATACTCGTATTTACTTACCAACCTCCCTCGTGGGTCCTATCCATCCTCTTCCTTTCCTCTTCCCTTCCCTTCCTTCTCCCTCCGCCGCAACTGCCGGCCCTCTGCTTGCGAGAAATGTAAGCAGAGGTGCCAGGACCGGCAGTTCGGTCGGTGGAATTGGCTGAGCGGCAGCCAAATCACGGACGCGGTGCCGGTCCATTCCTAGTGGCGCGGAGGAAAGAGGAAGAGTTAATTAGAGTTTGGGGAGCTTTTGGAAAATAAAAAATCATTTGGTTGGGCTGGCAGACATGGGGAAACAACATATTAATGCAGGAGGGGGTTAAGTTCGCTAGGGGAGAGGGAATCGTCGAAACGACTCTGGAAGTGTGGATAAGTGTCTGCAGTATGCATTACAAATATTCCTACAGGCGGCAAAGGTAGCAGCGAGTTCGCTGCTAGCCTCCTGGTGGACCGTTTTTGTTGGACTTAATTTAGGGTAGGGGTGGTTCCTACAGAAGACCCCATGGTAGCTGGGTATGTGGACAGTAAGGATTACAGGGCGACTACGAATCTATGTGTGGGGGGGGGCCTTACTTGGGGGGGATTATAGTTTTTTGGGGGTAGACCTGCCCGGAATTACATGGTTTTCGAGCCCTTAACATTAGTGGCGACACTAATATAACTAGGCTCCTCACTGCTTTTTGGCCCACTCCAAACATGGCTCATGGCTGACCTAATTTAAGGGCATAGACTCCACTAAATCCTGAAACTATTCTGTTTTTCGCATCAGGCAACAAGGAGCATCCAAGCACTTTAGATGGGAAGTGGGGTCCCCGCATGGATCTAACTGTTTTTCTTTTCCAGTACAATCCTCTTTTTCCTTGTTGGATTGAAGATCTTCAGACTATAAGGGTCTAGAGAAACCCCCTCAAACTACTTTTGTTCCCCGCCCTAGTCCGTTCTAGTTTCTACCATCTGTGGGCGCAGAGTTAAATCTTATTGGCTAATTAAAACGTGTGTAAAAATGGTTCAAAGGAAATTTGAACACCCATACGGAAGTCGAGCTACGACTTTAACATCTGCATGGTTGAATATAACCAGTTATTCATTAACTTGATGTTAATGGCTCTGTTATTTCATAAGTCAGTGAGCAGTTTTAGAAGAAAACATCTGGAAATCGACAGGTCTAAATGATCTCAGAACTTACTGCTGCTTAGCCTCAATGGAATTCCATTCCTCCCTCACGGGAGTCGGAGAGCTGTCTAACTTTACTACTCAAATAGTCTCCTCCTCAATCGGTTTTTGTAGTCTTCAAGTGCAATGACACTTCTTGTTCTCCCACTTGGATATTTATGTTCACGGGTACTGTCGATGAAAGCCGCCAAGTACTAAATCAAAGCACAAAACCTAAATCTATTTTTTTTTTACACACCTAGAATTACATAGCTCAGATCTAGAGTCTACTTTGCATTGTTTATGTTTTGTTTTAGTTCGGTCTTGTTTTTTTGTCAACCAGCTCCGGCCGGCCACCCAAACAGTTTTATTGGTGACGTGGTTTTTGTTTTTTTTGTCTGTTGTTCTCCGTCTTTGGCACCCCCCCCCCCCCCCCCCCCCACCTTGTTTTCCCCCTTCTGGTGGTTTTTTTTGGTTGACGTCCCCCCCCTCACACTTCAGGATTCCCTCAGCCTCTGTGCCTGACCGCCTGCCGTGGGCCGGGGCCCCGGCCCACCCTTCCCCCCCCCCCGTCCTCCCCCCCCCCCCCGCCCCTCTCGTCCCCCCTCCCTCCCCCCTGTTCCCCCCTCCGCCCCCCCCCCCCCCCCCCCCCCCCCCCCTCCTCGCCAAATAGATGTTTATCATATTAAAAAGCCCTACAGCACAGGGTTGGGGGAAACGTCCCTGTGTCCCGTAAAAAAACGTACCGGAAGAGAAAAGTACTTTTGTTATTTTTTGTTTTTTTTACAAAAACTTTTTTGTATTTTACCCCACCCCCCTAAAAAATAAAAAAACTCCCCCCGTTTATTTGAGCCCCCCTCTAAAAAAACCAACGACTAAAAACACCTGGGGGGTCATCATACTATTCCCTCGGCCGAGGGGGGTAACCCCCAATAAAGTCCCCCCATTAAGTTTGTTTTGTACCCGCTCCTTTTTGTCACACCTGTTTCTCTTTACAGTTAATATAATGGCCGAAATAGACAAACACTCTACCGCACAACGCCGACCAAAAAAAACACCAAGAATACAACGATATCCAATAAAAAAACAATAATGCAAATAATAAAATCAAAAATATGAGAAAGCGCCACCCCCCCCACGAGTATTAAGAACCCTCATTGTGTGGTTGGCCCAGCCACTCCCAAGAAGAATAGCACAAAAAACAAAAAAAGATCCCCTCCCCCCCACCCCCTCAGGTTAGACAATAAAAACCCGGTATGGTGTCCCATAATCGACAAAAAAGACAAAAAAAGCCCAGCCCGCCCCCTCCCCCCCCCCCCCCCGCCCCCCCCCCGCCGCGCCAAGAAAATAAGAATAAAAATAATTAGAGAAGAAAATAAAATAAGATAGTAGCAGGGCCAGGCAGATCGGTTTGGGGTCCAGTGTTTTCAATGCCCTCTCGCGCATTGATCTAAAATCAAACCATAAAAAGCCCTTGGCCCCCCCGCCGCCAACCATCTGTAGGAAAAACACACCGTTTTGGGGAGCTTCCTCCCAGTTGCTCCCAAGCGTTTGGGGGGGCGTCAGTACCCTCCGCCGAATAACGCCACCGCAAAAAGCACCCTCCCCCTCGCTCCGCCCCCCCGTAGAACCGCAGTTGGGTTGGGGGGGGTAGGGGGCCCATAAAAAAAAGCTAAAATCTCGCAATGCCTCCGGCCCCAATACAAAAGACAATAAACCACACAAATAAAGACGCCACCCTCTAGCCCGCCTTTAAGACAAAGACGTTTACATGGGAGGTGGTTGCCCTCACCCCTCGCCAAATTTGCTCGCAGTATTGAAAATAAAATACAGCCCTCCCCCCTTACTTGCCCCCCGGTTTACCAAAAGAATAGAACCGCGGGTTGGGGGAGCCGCCACCACCCTCTCATCAATTTAGTGCATCGGCAACAAGAAGTCCGCCCCCCAGCCCCCCCTCCACCGTAAGATAAAAAATCTCCTCCCCGTTGCTTGGATGACCCGCCTATAGAGCAATCAGCTCCCTTGATCCCGGCCCGATAAGAAAATTACACCCTCTGTCTGAGGGCACAAAAGACTGAACACCAAAATAAAATATTGATTTCAAATGAGTCCTGTAATGCGGTGAAAACTCCGACAGCTACTAGAACGATTCCTCGAGCTATACAGCTAGATCGGGAAACAAGCAAAGCCCCCCACCCCCCCCCTCTTCAAGTTTAAGTAAAATCAAAACAAAGTTTCACCCCCCCCCCACCCCCACCCCCCCCCCCATGTAAGCGATAATAAATCAATAATCACATATCACCCCCCGCCCCCCATTAGAAAGTTTTTTTAGTCCTCCTGGTCCCCCCCCCCTCCCCCCCCCCTCCCCCCCCATACATAATCCCACGAGCCTCTCATTTACATATAAATTGATACGTCCCCCTCCACCGCACGGCATCAAGTAGCCACCCACCAAGGTGCTCCGGCTAATAGTCCTGCTCCTAGATAGTGACGACAAAACGGGTTCCCCCCCCCCCCCCCCCCCCCTCCTCCCCCCCCCCCCCGAATCACAAACAAAATATCAAACACCCCACCCCTACAAAAAAAAAAAGCACCCCCCACAAACCCCCCCCCCCCCCCCCCCCCCCCAGTAAGAAAACTCCGAAAAGAGAAAAAAAAAAAAGTTGTGTTTTCCCCCCCCCTCCCCCCATTTTAGAAACAACAAAAACACAAAAACCCAAAATAAAAAACAGCGCTAATCAGATAAATAGCTGAGACGCTGAGCCCAACTGGCACGTCATATCTAAAAGGATTCACATCCAAACACGAGCCCCCCCGCCCCTAAATGAAAGCATCAAAAAACAAAATCATCAAAAACAAAGAAAAAAAATGTTTTTCTGCGCCGCCCACCCCCCCCCCCCCTCACCATTTACAAAACAGACATAAGCAATACAAACAGCGTACGCATGCCCCATCCCCCCCCGCCCCCCCCCCAAATTAAAAGGAAAAAAAAAAAAAATCAAAAACAAAAGGGGTCCCCCCATAAAAATAAAAACCCAAAAAAACACCAAACAATGCCCCCCCGCATAAATAAAAAAATGAAAAAAGGGGTCCCCCCCCCCCCCACCCCCCAATTTACAAAAAAATAACCAAAAAGCCCCCTCACATTAGGATAAAAAAAGAAAAAAAGAGGTTTTTATTCCGGAGGATTCCCCCCCCTCATCCCCCCTCACATATTCCAACACATAAGCCCGTACATCTATTGAAATTCGTTCAATGTCTTGCTCGCATCAAAGAAAAACAAAAGTCCCCCCCCCCGCCCCCCCCCCTGCCCCTCGCCCCCCCAATAAAAATTACAACACAGGCCAAGCCCCCTCTCGCAAAAAATAGAAAAACAAAATTTTTTTTAGTCACCCCCCCCCCCGCTCCCCCCCAATTCAAAACGAACACACAAAATTGGCCACCCAGCCGCTGGCTATAGAATAAGTTTTTTTTTGGTTCCTGTTTCCCCCGACCCTCCCCTATACAATAAAAACCCCCCCTAGAAAACAAATAACATACGAAGAAAGTTTTTTTGGTTTGGGGGACTGGGGTTGTCGTCCCCCCCGTCCCCCCCTACTGCCACCCCCTCCGCCTCCCCCCCCCCTGGGGGGGCCCCTCCCCCCTCCCCCCAATAAATACCTTTTTTTTCTCGTTGTGAGGGGCCCCCAAAGCCCCCTAAAAAACATTAATTTGTTGCCCCCCAAAAAACAGAATTTATCCCCACCCCCCCCCCCCCCACCCCCCCCCCCCCTCCGACCCCCCCCCCCCCCCCCCCCCCCCGAATGAAAGTTATTCCCCCCACCCCCCCCCCACCCCCCCTCGGTGGGGGCTGTTTGGAAAACTATTATCCCCCTGGAAAAAAAAAAAAAAAAAAAAAGAGGTGGGGGGGTGGGGGGGAAATCATCCCCCCCCCCCTCCCAAAACAAAATAAAATAGACCCAAAACTAAACAATAACCCCAACCAATATTTGGCTCCACCGCTTTTCTTTAAAAAAACACCGCAACCGTGGGAAAAAAAACAAACAAATTTTTCATAAGAGGAAAATGAAATGATAAAAGAGGGTTAAAAAATAAACAATGGGGGGAATTCCTCTCCAGTTTGTTAGTGTTTTGTTTTGGAATAGCCTGAATGTTTTCCTATTTGCCTCGATTTCGGCCCATCCGGCCCATTGTAGCCCCCCCCCCCCCCCCCCCTTTTTTTTTTTTGTTACCACCTCGGAGCGCTAACGAATTCTGCTTACAAGGATGTGTGTTGATCTGCGTACTAGTGCTTTTAAGTGTTTTTTTCCCCCTCCGCGCCATTTTCCGCAAAGGGAAAAGATACAGCCCCCCTATGAACTAGGATAGTTCATCATGCGCATTTTCCCGGTTCCCCCCCGCCCCCCCTTGAATTATCCATCTCCATGTCGTGCCATCGAAAACAAATAAAAAATACAAATCGGGTGGCCTCGAAAAACTAGACAAATAAATTTGCCTGAAAAGCGCACGTACCCTTGAAAGGTGGGGGGCCCCTCAAGACAATGAGCCGGGCCCACCCCCCGAATGGTTAGTGGTAAAAACCCTATTACACTAGAGAGTTTATTGTACGGACCATTAATATATTACACTACAGAGTTTATTGTACGGACCATTAATATATTACTGTACGGACCATTAATATATTACACTAGACAGTTTATTGTACGGACCATTAATATATTACACTACAGAGTTTATTGTACGGACC